>VWPU01009179.1:0-19440 GCA_013398955.1 Callaeas wilsoni
GGCGGCGCGCGGCGCGGCGGGGGCTGTAGGCCGGGAAGCGCGGCCGGGAGGCGCGCGGAGGCGCCGGGATGGCTCTGCTCGCCACGGGCACGGGCTGCGGGGACACGCACCGAGTAGCTCAAAGCGTGATCTGGCCTGACGAAGCTGTCACGGAATCATAGAATCAGTTAGGTTGGAAAAGCTCTCTGAGATCACGGAGTCCAGCCTCTGACCGAACACCACCATGTCAAACAGACCATGGCATTGAGTGGCGTGTCCTGTCTTTCCTTAAACGCCACCAGGGGTGGTGACTCCACCACCCTGTCTAATCGCCCTTTCTGCGAATTCTTCCCAATGTACAACCTGAATCTCCCCTGGTGCAGCTTAAGGCTGTGCCTCTTGTCCTGTTGCTGGTTGCCTGGGAGAAGAGGCTGATCCCCACCTGGCTACAACCTACTTCCAGGTAGTTGTAGAGAGTGACAACTCCCCAAAACATCCTTCTCTCCAGGCTAAACAACACCAGCTCCCTCAGCTGCTCCTCATCAGACTTGTGCTCCAGACCCTTCACCAGCTTCGCTGCCCCTCTCTGGACTTGCTTCAGCACCTCAATGTCCTTTCTGAACTGAGGGGCCCAGAATTGGACACAGGACTCAAGGCGTGGCCTCACCAGTGCCCAGTACAGGGGGACGATCAAGAGCTGTACAGTTGAGAGCTGCTCCTGAAGCACTCCTTGGTGACCTCCTCCCAACAACCAAGCAGAGGGGAGAATTATGTCTCTGGCTGGTGCCACTGCCAGCTCTGCAGGAAAGCAGAAAGTCAGGTTCCAAACCAAGGAGTAGAAGTCTCCTAAAGGATTTGTGTATCATGCCAGTTTTCTAGGAGGATGACACTTCCTCTGTACCATTGTTACTCTTCTTAAAATTTCCAGGAAAACAAGTCCAACAGCTCACAGCTGGCAGCCTCTACCTGACAAAGATTTATTTCCAGTGACAAGAAAAGATACATTAGCTGTTCCTCCTCTCCACACAGGGTCAGCTAGTTTTTTTAAAAGGAGGAAAGAGGATCAAAAAAGGAGGATTTACGCATCTGTCTGTTTTCTTTCTTGGCTATCGGTTTGAGTAATAGCCTGAAAATTATGAGGGTTCAATTAGTTATCCTTTTCAAACAGATGGCTAATTAAATGTTAATAGCACAAGCAAGCAAAATGTTTTAAACACCAAACTCACAAACGTTTGAGACATTTTGAATGCCATATTCTAGGGGCAAGGTAAAGCCAGAGCAATCTCTATGGAAGGAGATCACAGCCTGAAGCTTCCCGCTGCTCTGACTACTTAATAAAGACAAGCCTTATTAAAACATACATTATTTTAAAATCCTCTTTCAACAACGATGACCTGAAGGACAGCAGGTAGCTTCTTTCAGTTAGTTCTGCTTTTCTTAATTCTCATCAGCAACCACACTTCAAAAATCATCACATAATCCTTACCATGTCATCTCTGAGGGTCTGAATAAATAACAGAGGAAAGAGAGAGCTTTTTTAATGGCACTGAAGCAGAAGAAATGCTCTGTGATGTAGTAACACTGGAAGAAGAGGTAAGGGAATTATTCCAGATTAAGTCAAAGGGAGAAGAGTTTGATCCAGTACTGAATGTCCAATAAAGCATAGATATTACAAAACAGATCATTCATGTCAGAAATAAAACGGAAGCTCTAGAATTTCTCTGGCATTCAGTGAATTCCAGTATCTTTTTTCTTTCCTTATCAGACAAAACTTGTAGTAGAGAACAACTTTCACATTCCAGAGTCCACTTGCCTCTCATTATCAAGCACCTACAGCCAAGGATGACAACCACAGCCAAAACATGACTGGCTTCTTACCCACACCTGTAAATATGATTTTCAGAAGCTATAGAGCCATAGCTACAGTATTAAACTGGGAAAGGAGCACTGAAGGAGCACCAGTTTGATGAGCCACGAAGTTCCACGGCCTCTGTCTTTCATTATTTCTAATATTTTGGTCTGTTTGCTCCGCAACTCACAGTACTCTGAAAGCCAGGACAGACTTTCATCAACTTTTGAGACACCTGTGGAGAAAGTTTCACAGCATGGAAAGAAAGATGAAAATGGGAGTGGGCTCAGTGCCCCTTACCTCTGCTCGTCAACAAGTCATTCCCACATGAATGTCAGGCAGCACCTGGCATTGCTCTTTAACAGCTGGCAATGCTCTGTAAGGGGCCAGTGAAGGTGCTGTGTTGAAGATACCTTGTCACAATTGAGTTTCTCAGTAACTCAGCACACTATAGATGCAGGCTTGACCAAACACCAGACAAAGAACGAAAAGCCCATCTGGAATCAAGGTGGCTGTAAGCTCAGGGGGTTAAATATACTGTAGAGAACCAAAATAACATGACACAGTAAGCAGACCTGGGTCAATAAGGCTTTATTATCGTCCTGTACCCACACACCTTTGCAGACTATACCTAAAGTGCCAGTTCAATTTTCCCACCCATCTTGCTTTGGTATGGAATCAGTGCCGGTCGAACCTCCTCCTTCAGGAACTTTGCCACCTGTTCAAGATGAGAAAAATAAAATTAGGAAAAGGGCTTGCCTCCTCCTCCCCACTTAGACATGCTTGTCTCACTGGAGTCTCTCTTTCACAAAGACACTGAATGGTCTAGCATGTCCAGGGTCAAAAGTGTAAAGCCGCAGGGAAGAAACACAAGAAAGACAAGGAAATCAAAAGAGAAAAATGTGTCCTGCTTAGTAGTATGGCCAGAGTTATATAATATGTACACTCTGTAACAAAGAGAGTGTACATATTATATACAAAAGGATGCAGGATAAAGCTACACATTGCATTACAACCCACAGCCTCTTTCCACTACTTTACCTGTTGAGGAGCACGTCCAGTGAAGGAGGAGGGATCCAATAGGCTGTCAAGTTGTTTATGGATAGGGCTGAAGTAAGGATCAGCACGGACACGGGCAATGAAGTCATTATCACCTCCTTCCTGTTTCACAACAGTCGCTGCTTGCTGAGAGAGAACACGAATCTTCTCGTGGCAATCCTGTAGGTACAGGGAGAAGAAGATGGGAAAAGAAAAAAGTCATTCCATTGCTATTGACACCACATGTTCATCTCACCAACTTGTGTGGGAGGGAAAAATATCAAAGTGTATTGCCCTGGACAGTGCAAAAAGAAGACACAGTTTAGACTGCAGTGGCTCGCATGCTACTACATTAAACAAGATTTTCTTCATCCTTTCACATCTGCCCTTTGATGCTAAAACAGTCCAAATGTCACATACATTCCCTGTTGAACTGTAACAAACTAATGACACTGGAATAATTTATACTTCTTCAAATTTCCCAAATACTCTCAGGAGTCATTATAGGGTTGTTTTTTTTTTTTTCCAATTGTAAAGAATGTAAAACCTCTACAGATTTGGAAAAGGGAAAAGAAAAGAATCTGTCCAACTTAACAAGCAGCGAGACTTTGCAAGCCATGGCTTACATAAGGATAGACTGAGGAAAAAACCCCATTCCTTTGGAATCAATTGGTAAGAACAAAGCAACCCAACTGCAGTCAGGCACCATGTGCAAAATCAGATATTGCCATGCTGGTCCTAAAATACAGCCATGTGGTTGCATTTACAGCTATGCAGTAATTTCCTTAAATGTATTATCCTTGATCTACAATTAGGACAAAAATTATCCTGTTTCCTCCATCCAAATGTCATTTTGCTTCAGCACTGACCTGCTTCAGGTGAACAGATCTATCTTAAGGATGTTTAGGGGAGGGAGCTGTTTAGTAGTGGGGAAAGGAAGTGAGTTTCTGTGCTATGAGGTGGGAAAGCCTAGAAAATGTGCTGCTTCAAAGTTCCCAGCACAGGAAAACAGAACATATGAATGTGAATATGAACGCCTTCTACAAACGTACTAAGGCCTATAGGTGTGTAATTCAACAGCACCAGAAAGAAGGCAGGTCAACAAGACACAAATGAATCACACAATGTGATTCACATGATGTGACCCTTAATGCATTTAGTCAGGAAGCTTACTCACTGACCCACTGACATCCAGAGACACAGGGGGAAAAAAAAAAAAAAAGGAAAAAAGGATGTTTCCTGACTAATATAATGGGTGATTTGCCACAAGTGTTTCAGAAAACTGAAACCACATATATTCTGCTCAAAGCTTCTATCAACCGTATCTTCTAACCCTTTTGTTATTCTTGCAAGTTTCACTTCTGTCCTTGATGTGGAAATAATCACAGAAGGAAAAATTACTATCTAAAAGGTAAGTGAAAATAAGGTGTTTTATTAAGATGGAAATTTGATTATCAATTTTGACCTGAATTGTGCTATTAAATGATAAGGAAATATAATCGAATTGTGTCTGGGTTTATTTACTAAGAAAAATATTTCATTATAGTTTGCTTGAACACAAGAAGCTGAATGAAGGACTATAAGCAAAGTGGTTAATATACTATACTGCGTTAGGGAAGAATAACACACGAACGAGTGCTTCAGAATGGTCTTACTTGCTTTTTTGTTAACAGTACTGATTCATCCTCTTTTAATTTATGAAGTAGCCAACTGCCAACATGTTCCATTTAAAGAAGCCTGGCCTGTGTTCCAAGTTCCTTCGAACACTTAAAAAAGGAAAACGCCTACTAGTATCAAATATAAAAATAGGTCTCCCTCTTCTCCAGCACAGCCAGCCATATTAGCCCAAACACACAGTGTTCCTAAAAGAAAATAGGGATCTCCACAAGTGCTCTCCCTTCAGAGAGCAGAGTCCGGCTTTGCAGCACCAGTGCAATACTAACAACTCTGTGGGAGCAGGTGAAGAGCAGGGAAAGGTGAGATAGGATGAGAGCCCAGATACATTTCTTTCTCAGGAGACAAACACCAGGCCACGAACAAAGGTATTTTGGACACTTCATCTGTACCTGACGATTGCCCCCAGCCTTCACCATTGCCATGATTATATTCTCTGTGGCCATGAATGGCAGCTCCTGCCGGATCCTTCTCTCAATCACCTTAAACAAAAAAAACCCAAACAAACCAGGAAAAAAGAAACAGCATTATAGAAAGTCTACAGATGACTGTGAAAGCTTCGCGGTGAAGTTTTTTTTCCCCTCTCCCCTTGAATCTCTAGGACTGGACAATTGTCACAGAAGCACAGAAAAGTTTGGGTTGAAAGGGACCTTTAAAGGCCATCTAGTCCAAACCCCCTGCCATGAGCGGTGACATCTTCAACTAGATTAAGTTGCTCAGAGCCCTGTCCAACCTGATGCTGAATGTTTCCAGGCATGGGGCACCCACCACCTCTCTGGGCAACCTATTCTAGTGTTTCACCACCCTCTTTGTAATAAAACATCTTTCCTATATCATCTAAATTGTCCCTCTGTCAGTTTAAAACCGTTACCCCTTGTCCTATTATAACAGGCCCTAATAAAAATTTTGTTCCCACGATGCAAAGACAAATTGTCATTTTGAGCTTAGCTCTGGAAATCCAGATATTGAAGTCAATAATAGTTACAAGCCATATCTTGTAAAAGACATTACTTTGGAGAAGATGTACAATAATTTTTTTTTTAAACCTGTAGTAAGTTAAAGGACTGGATGAGATCTGTCTAGAGAGTATCTTTTGCTGCTAAGTTCTACAGATCCATTCTGTAATAAGGGGAAAAATATCCTCTGTGAGAAGTTTTGTATTTACTCTCTTATTGACCTCACAAGAGGGCTTTCATGTATGTCCTACAACAGTGAGCATACAGCAAGAACAGAGCAAAATTCAGAAACCATTTGAACTAAAAGATAAAAATGTAATCCTTGGAGTGGGAGCATTTTTGTACACTTTGGCATAGTTGCAGCGTTACCAAGGAAGTCCATTATCGCCTGCTTTACCTTTGGATACACCACGAGTCCCTCGGAGACATTCTGCAGTGTGCTCAGAATGATGTCGGCTGTGAGGAAGGCCTCGGCCAGACACACGCGCCTACAAAACAGACATACCCAGAGCCGGTTAGCAGCAAAGGCCGTGTTCCAGTCCACCTCAGATCCTTCAGTTTAGTTGTAAATAATGCTCCAAATAGCATTACTGTGGCCTAACACCGGAGCTGTTCTCTTCTTTTTTTTTCTTTTGGGCAGTAGAGAAGGAAAAGGGTGAAGGCACACATAGAAAGCTCCAAGATAATGCGGTGATTACAGATAGGAAACAGGGCAGCAACCTACAGTACCTTCCCCTATGTGTTCTGTATTGAACTGTCTACTACTGATCCTACCCTCCAGCAGTAAGACATGCTGCATGCTCACTCTGCGCCTGGCTGTGCTCAGTGGGGAACTTCCAAGGGGATCCATGCATTTGGTGAGGGCTTCCTCCAAGAAACCTGCTCCTGGTCACAAAGGAGGCTCCTGACAAAAAGCAGAGGAGGGAAACAAGAGGAGTAGTGGGGACTGAGCTGCATCAGGCAAAATGCTCTGCATCACAGTGCAGCAAACACAGCATCATCCACCTGTGACAGCAGGGCCTGGCCCATCCTAAATGGTGATCTTTTAAAATATCTTAGTTCTTGAACCTTGTGCTACATCTAAGCCTTCCAATTCTATCACAGTGTCTTAAAACAACTTTGCTGGATTGTAGACTGATTGAACTTCCTCTGGCTTGTTCTCCTTCCAAAACACTATAGCTTTAACAAGAAAAATCCAAGGCACAGATTTTTATTATAGGTTAATGAACTGGACAAATGAGTCTTTCAACTAGATGAGATGAAAATAAAATTTTAAGCATTCCAGTATATTTCTCAACACTTGGTAGCTATTGGGAAATAAACACGCCATTTCATTCAGTATCCAATTTCTTAAATTTACACTGTTTTCTGCTGGCTATGCATCTTTTTTTAAATGAGACTAGGAGCTGTGGAGTAAAGTCCCTTTGGGAAAAATCTTCTATTTTTTCCTGAAATTTTATGCAAGTATTTTGTTTGTGGAGACATTTTAAAAATAACATTCTCATCAGCAATCTTAATGCTAATCTACAGCCAAAACTGCTGCTGTTCATTGTTTCACAGGTGCCATACCTTAGAAGTCTAGAGATTTCTAAGATTCTAAGAGATCAAATTCTGCAACAGAATATGACTTTGAAACCAGAATGTTTCAAAGGTAGGTATGAGCTTTATGCAGATTTAGTACTAAATAAAAGATGGAAGCATTGAATTTAATTGCTGTAATTTACTTGATAATAATTGTAGATAACTTCTGCTCAGCTCAAAATAGCCATAATGAATAATCATAAAACAAAGCAAAATTTGCTGAGCAATATCCTAAAGACCTGCACAGATTTTCATGAAACATTTTTTACAAAAGTAGAGTAATTGTGAGTAATTTCTCCAGGATCTGACTACTTCTTGTAAAGAACAATATTTTTCAAAATTAAAATATGTTTCTTTAGATTATTTGGAAGGTTAAGGTATTGAACTATTCTGTAAGAAGTGAAAAAAAGCAGGGTCAACAAAACTGCATTTAAAACAAGGAGGAAAATTTGAGAAAAGGGAGTACTGTAATGCTATGCTGTTGAAACAGGAACACTGTGAAAGCAATTTCTTACCCTGGCTTCTGTATCTCTCCCTTTCACTACTGGTTTATTTTGCAGAAATCTTGACATTAAAAAAAACCTAACAGTTTCTATCTGATGTTACAGAGGAAACCAGTTTGTAGTCTCTAGGTTCTATTGAGACCGCTTTTTGTCAAGGTGGTATCTCGTGGGTTTATTTTAAAGGCAGTATTTTCTAAACAGAGCAGAGGACCTTTCTGCACAAGGCCATCTGCAGTAGCTGCAGTGCCCAATCCAAACAGACCTGTTGGCACTGTCATCCAGCGTTCGCTCAAACCACTGCACGGCGGCTGTTTGGAGGGGATTCATCACCAGCGTCATCAGGTGCCGCGCGAGGCTGCAGCAGCGCTCCGAACGCATTGGGTTCCTCTTGTAAGGCATAGCACTGGAACCTGCCAAAGCACGAAAAGGGATGCAAACAGGGCGACACAAGGAGTGCGTTCGGGAAGAAGAGATGAAGGTCTTCCCCCAGGAAAGAAAAATGGGTCAGGAGTCATAGTTTTGACTAAAGCCTCAAAACACAACAATTTTCTACAGACAATATGAAATAACGAAAATGACACCACCACTTTCCTCTTCAGATCCATCCAAATGTGGACAGAGGAAAAGTGAGATGTTTTTGCAATTCTGCAAAATGGAAGTACTACCACATAAAAAGGACAAATAGTCTTACTTTTTAATGTAATATTTAGCACCATCTCTCTAGGCTGCCCAAGGCAATCTTAGCAGTTTTTGAGCTTCCATCTGCTCAATAACACTGTCCTTCAAAGTCAGATACTTACACTGCTGCCTGTTGCTCTAGTGAATGGATATTAAAATCATCCACAGAATGTAGAATGGTACAAGTACCAGACAGGACTAAGGCTTAACTCGCTGATTCAATTCTATACAACTATTTAGGGGACTCGAACTTTCTTTCAGCCAAGAACCAAAACACTGCATTTACTTTTCCCTTTCTAGCAGTGTCAGAATCACATCATTTGTGTTCTTCTGGCAGGGGTGCAAGGGTCCATCCTAGCTTCATTGTTCCTAATTTGTCTCTTTATAAAGATCAAAATGCTAAGTTGAGCTGAAAACCTACTTTGCAGTCAGCTTCATGAGGACTGGAAAACATTAAGCGCTCCTCAGACCCAGGTCTGCCTCTCTAGGCAATGGGACATACATGGCTACTCCTGCTCTGCCCCAAAACACAGCAAGTACACAAATACAAATCTGATTTTAATTACTTAGTATCCAGAAACCGGCAGCTAAGGTGTTTTTTCCTTTTCCTACCTCCTCCCCCTTTCTTTTTCAAGGATCGAAAAATCTAACAATGTCAACTCCAGTTAATTTAAAGCAACTTCTGTCAGTGGCATTTCTAAGTTTGTTTAAAAGGCCACACCAACATAAATTAAAAGACACATACACCAGTCCAGGAAATCTCTCTCATTTCTTACCGATCTGGTCTTTCTCAAAAGGCTCCTCTATCTCCTTCAGGTTGGCCAAAAGACGAATGTCAGTGCAAATCTAGAAAGCAAGCATGAGAAATTAACAAAACAGAACCAAACTGACACCCACCAATATATCTTACTGTTAGCGCTCTTGGAGAATTTTTGCATCTATGTGCAATAAGTAAACTGGGGGCAATGAAAAATTTGACCAAAAAAATGACATTGCAGTCATACTTCCTGGCCTAAAAATTGTTAAGAAAACAAAGAAAACAGCATGTCCACTGTATTAGATGAGAATAGAAGTCCAACAAGGGCAAATGTTTGCAGGGAATGGAAGACAGATCAGGAGAGAACACTGAAAATGCATTACAAAATTGCACACTGACTTGCAAACACAGATAATGTGTGCTCACTGAACTGGGCAAAAACCAAAACAGAAGAAAATACCACAGATCACTTTAGTCCAAGAGGAGGGAGTGAGGGGGGATCAGAGATAAATGAATTAAAAGAATCCACAAGGACAAAGAAAATAACACCACTATCAGAAAGGCAATTAACTAGGAGGAAATGGTGACATTTAAGAACTCACACACCACTAGGAAAGACATTTACTCTAATTGGATCAATTTAGCATAGATTAGACTAATATCTGGTGTGGGAGTTGTTAACCCATCTTAGAATCTGCTCAGTTAACTTGCATTTGTCACTGGTCTTAAGATCTTTGAGATTTGAGTACCAGGCATGTACCCAGCAGTGAATTTACATGATCACAAAAAGACAGCTGAACATGGAACACCAGTATTTCTTGAGAAGAGCATTCTGCACCACGAGCACCTTCTCTTCAAGATCTGAAACGTTTCTCCCTCTTCCCAATGTACACACGTAGGGTGCTCACCTTGTGTATAGAAGCCCCCAGGCTGGCCAGCACAGCCAGGACTCCAATATCCACCTTGCGACTGTAGGTCTGCCCCGTGACCATGTAAGCCCTAGAAATAAGCACAGAAGTTGAGTGTTCCAGCCAGACACAACAGTACTGCAAGACTTTGAGCAAGGAGTCACATGGCTCTTGAAGTGGAGGGCTGCCATTCTGCCCCATGAGAACAACTTTGGATTCAGGCTGTCAATTTCTTCGGGCAGCATGCAGATGGGAGAGAGGTAAACAAAGGAAAAATGGACAGCTGTGCTTTGACAGGGAGACAAGTAGAAGTGGCCTATTTAGGCGGTGAAGTTTCATGCGGGAAAATGCAACTGGGAATGGAAGATGGCAAGGGGGAATAAGTGAACAGTAGCATGGATGTCGGTTTGGCAACCAGGGGAATCTGGGCCAACCTCACCAGCAGGAGTCACACGTTGCTAAGAATGCTTGTTACATACCGCTTAAATCCTGCCTTCGCAGTCACTAATCTGTCCAGTTCTTCCACCTTGGGGTGAAGCGAAAAATAAAACAGAGTTCAAAACACAACTCAGCAAAGTCAGCAAGAGCAAAAATGATCCTTTGCTTTTCTCAGTTTACGGTCAAAAAATCTTTTACTTTCTGTGAAACATCCCTTCCCAAATGTTGCTCACTTTTACACAGAGCCTTGTCAGTGAGCCCAAGAGGGATCACTGTGCCCTTGTAAATTTAATGCCAGAATCTCAATGTTCCCTCAAAGAAAACAGCATTCCAGAACGGAAAATTGCCAAGACTGTAAGTCTGCACCCTGGGCTGTCTGGCGTACTTTACTGTGGTCTCCCTCAAAGAGCTGCAAGAAGCTGGCTTGAGTGCCAGTGGTGCCTTTCACACCCCGGAAGCGCAGGTCATCCCGAGCCCGCTCCAGGTTCTGCAGGTCCATGCACAAGTCCTGAATCCACAAGCAGCAGCGTTTCCCCACAGTGGTGAGCTGGGCAGGTCTGAAAACAACCAAGAACACAACATGACGCATTGAGGATTTGCACAAGCACTTCACTGCTGAGTCTGCCATTAAGACCTCCCTACAGCTTCATCTCTCTTGACTCATTTGAGCAGAAATTAACAGGGTTTGGCTTAGGCAGAAGGATGTACCAATGCCAGCAGTAAATGGTACTGAAGATGCAAACATTCCTTTTGGGAATTAGATGGAATTGCATTACCAGAAAACAGCAATTCTGTGTCCATGTGCCAGGCGGGCGCCCCCTGCCGGCCCGCAGGGGCTGTGACAAACTGGGGGTGCATCTGTCCCCCACCCCAATTCTCCTCACCCAGGGCACGGGGGGCATCGTGGCTGACTTACACCACTGGTGTGAACTTCTCAGCACAGAGACATCTGCATTCACTTTGTGATTTTAAATGATTCCTCTCAGGAACTGTTCCTTCTTATTTATAAAAATGCATTCCTCAGCCTCTGAGCAAACACACTTCAACAATGCTGTCAGCCAACAATTTTTGTAAGACCTCTACCTTAGAACAAGTAACTGCAAGCTTCAGCTACACTTCAGTCCCCCTGCAAATGCTTTGAGGCAAAAACAGCAGTGTTATGGAGAACTCAGAAACTGAAATATTTCAAATTATCCACATGAACTCCAAAGAAAACCTCTATACTACCTCAAAAAAACATACACACATGAACAACGTGCTCCTGATTAAGCTCAGACATAAAAAGGAAGCTTGTAAGATCTGGAAGCAGGGACAGGCGATCCAGGAAGAATATAAAGAAACTATTCAACACTGCGGGGACGGGGCAAGGAAAGCCAAAACGCACCTGGAGGAATTTAGTATGGGATGTGAAAGGCAACAAGACAGGCCTCTGCAAGTACATAAGCAGGAAAAGGGAAGGCTAGGAAAAACATGGACCTGGCTGTAAACGGAGCAAAGGCCCTGCTGACAAACGACACAGAAGAGGCTAAGGCATCAATTATCATTTCATCTTGTATACACTTCTTGAATACTCTGTCCTCTTTCCAAAAGCCCAAATAAAATTAATGCAGATACTCCTCCAAAAAGCTGTAGATAAAGAAGGCCCTAGGACCAGAGCTGATGGAACTGACACTGCGTATACAGCAAGACAATAAATCAGAGACCTGACCTGATGCTTTCACTCTCCTTTGGAATAAATGTTAAAGTGCCAGACACCGAGTCTGACATGACCTGTGCCTCATTTCCCTGCCTCTGCTGTTCCGTATCACCGGGGTAGAAGACCCAGGCTTACCTCATGGTGTAGTTTCATACTTCTGAAAACAGTCTTCATGAAACAGGAGATTAAACTACCCCAAGAACAGAACCACCCAGATCTCATTGTCCTTTGACTCAGTATCTGTAGTAACAAGCAGCCATTAACAAAACTTTCTAGGCTGCAACTGAAAGTAACTTAGAGAAGAACAAAGAAAATGTGACTGGAAGACAGGCTTAGTGCAATTCCAAGTCACCCTTTTTAAAAACAGCCTGGAATATGCACATCTGTGTTTGCCTGGAAGTCATCCTTTATGAAGCTGTGTTGAAGGAACTGCTGACAGCCAGTCAAAGCAACAGTCCCGTTTCCTGAGACAAGCCTGGAGTCAGGCACGTATTTCTTTTCTGAACCACCAACTGCCACTGGTCAGAGATGGGAAAAACAATGACAAAAGAACAGTAGCAGGTCAATTTAATCAAAGCACAGACAACACAGACAAAGCAAAGGCTGATGGCTACTTACTGGTAGTGAGTGAAACCCAAAGCAGGCATGTCAGCATACTTCTCAGCAAAGTCGGCCAGCCGGCTGATCACCCTTGCGAGCTGGTGGAAGCAGGAAGGATAGAAAAGAGGTGGAATGAGAGAGAAAAAAAACCCCAAACAACACAGAAGTTAGCATGCTTAAGCACAACATTGTGAGAAAAAGGAGAGGGAAACAACTGTGCAGGGAGAGACCCTGAGGGGCAACTGTGCAGCCCCCTCTAATTGTAGAATCTGGTGTGTTTCAGCTTTTCAGGGCATGCATGCAATTTCTGCTTGCTACAAAACTCAAGCAAGAGCTAACACAAGTCAGTGGACTTGAGCTCAAACTAGTCTAATCTTCATGCCCAACCCAATTCTGCAGTTGGTTCATCCTTGGGTAGTTTCTTTATTCCTGGAATTGGTCAGAAATAAAGCTGCTTGGGGTATAACTGACACACGTACAGTCCAGGGCAAATTGGATGCCAACTCACTGAGGTCAGACAGACACCACTGCACTACACCCCTACTGTATTTGACCTCAGAAAATTGTATTACATTGTTTCTTGAATGCTGACACACTCCTAGGAATATAGCTAAGGGTAAGACTAGGATAACCCTGAAAGCAATACAGTTGCTTCCTGAAACTAGTACCTGTGGCAGAGATAAACAAGGAGCTGCTTGTAATTCCCGCTGTGAGCAAAAAAACTCTGGGAAAAGACTTGAGAAAGGAAAGGAAGGGAATTGTTCACTTTTTTGAGAACAACCCAGACAGACAACTCCTCCTAGCTTCCCACAAAGGTTTATGAAAATCCAGGTGAAAGACAGGCTATGCACAGGACATGAGTGCTCCCCACTTCTGAGACACTGCGGAGCCGCCTTCTCACCTTGGGTAGCAGCAGGTTAAACCCATCACGGAGGACAATCAGATCCTGAAAGAGGCAAAGAAAGGAACTTTGGGCCATGTCTAAAGGACCAGACATAACAGTTTCTCTCAGAGAGGACACAGATTATGCTTCATTGACTCAAAAGTCTCCTCCTAAAACAAATGCTTTGCTTTCCTTCTTGTAACAGAACTTGCACAGAACTTGCTTATGACAAAAATGCTGGATCCACCATTGCTCTTTTTATACTGTCCACGAAAAGTCATAATGAGTGGTGGAAGACCTGTTTCCATCAAGTGCCTACGAATGATTATTTTGAGGTTCTTGGGACTTCCTATGGAATGACAGACTAAATCGTACGGTCCCAAGTGGAAAATACAGGCACTGTAGGATAAAGACAGCAGGAAAGTAAGTGGACTGATGAGGCACCAGTCATCTTTACTCGTTCTTTTGAGACTGAGGTACAGCTGGGCACAAGTGTCACAAGGAAGGTGATACTACCCAAAAGCCAAACAGGTTTGCAAAGGAGTAGAGAAAAAATAATCACACAGCAGCTTCTCATGTGACAAAAATAGCTGTGAAGTTGCAATGGCTTGAACAGAGGAACAGTAACACATACTGAGAAATGAGGCTTCAGTTTGCACTCCATTTTAGATGAGGTTTTTCACAAATATTTTACAGTTCTGTAGAATGGTAATACTTCCTTTTTCCCTTAACACACTGATCCACTCTCTTGGCTGCTGAAAAGCTCGTTTTCCCTTGAATTACACAGGGCTTCCAAGTAGTAATTGAAAGCTCATGGACCTTGCTTTGTAAGTCAGCGAACTCTTGTCACAGTGGTGTAACTGATAAATCACACAGTTCGCATGTTTCTTCATGTGTTTGCAACTCCCCTGTTATCTCCTTGAATATTTAACATGCAAGCAGAGGTTAGGAAACAGCTTCCAGATAGATCTTGCTTCACATCAGAAGAAGGAAGGCAAGTGGAGCTTGCCTTCCTAGGGTAGCCAGGTTAAAGAACTGAACTTCAACAGTAAAATTAACAAAAACGTCTGAAAAATCCACTTAGTAGTTTATAAAGAAAATTTTCTTAAGAGTTATAAAATAAACAACTGTAGCTTTGTTTTGCCCAGCTCTGCAGGCAGGGAAATGGAAGTATTACATTACCGTGTTATCCCCTACGTAGCAGGAAGTTGCTCCGAGGTGAATGATGGCTGCAGCTTTCGGACAGCAGTGGGCAAAGGTGTGCACGTGGGCCATCACATCGTGACGCAGCTTCTTCTCCTCCTCTGCTGCCATCTTGAAGTCTATGTTGTCCAGATTTGCTTCCATCTCCTGTATCTGCTCATCTGTGATAGGAAGCCCAAGTGACTGCAAGGGGAAAAAGAACTTTTACTGCTTTTTCTCTTTATGAACAAAGTGAGACAGAAGCTGTTGAAATCATCTACTCCTGTATGACATCTCCCAGAAGTGTGACAATTTGGTATAATAGAGCTGTAACAGCAAATGCTTTCATTCCAGGGCTCTCCAGCCTTTTCCAATAGGATAGGACAGTGTTCATTCTTAGATGTTCCTCTTGGGCTTCGTACTTTCCTCAATCATGTAACATTCCTGTGAAAACTACAAAAATTAAAATACATGGGGAAAAGTGATATAAAAATAGTATAGTTTAAACTTCTTTTAACAAAGTTTACCTTTTAGGTAAAGAAAAATTCAGCCACCATGTGACTAAGTAGCTTGTGTTAGGAAAAACTCTCTCGACCACAACTAGACCTACACAACTGTAAGCGGGGGCTTAGAACATATGGAAAGGTATATATGCTTTATATGTTTGTACCTTTTCAAAAGTCCTGAAGTACCTCATCTCAGACTGAATACGGAACCCTGTGAAATCAGTTACTTGATCTGGAAGAAGGAGATGAATGCTCCTAGTTCATGTTCGAAAACAACTGCTAGAGCTTTTCAGCAAGCTGACTTAAAAACAAAGATATGCAACCACAAGATTAGACACTGGTGTAATTCTTGCACACACTAAGATGAGAAAAATGTCTTTTCCTGATAGTGAAAAATTAAAAGTCTCACAATGAACTTGGCATTACTGCTTTCCTAAATTAAAATGCTATTGTCCTGTGCATTAGTAATGAGAAATCACCAGCCAGGAGGCTTCCAGGATTCAAAGTATTTAAAAAACTGGTTCTGTTCATTATCAAACTGACTGAAAAAATGTTCTGCAGATGTGGAACCTGGAACTGAAGAAGACAGCAAGTGAAGCAGATGTGTCCTCAAGGTCCTCATCAGATAATTAGTACCCAAACTTATGCTGTTGCAAGCACATACATGACCATGAGTGTCCAGCTAAACGAGGAAAAGCACCTGGCCCCAAACTGCTGCCTTTGAGGTGCACCAGTACAGACTGTAACTGCCTAAAAGCACACACAGCTCAGCAGGCAAGACACTCTTGTGCCAAGGTTAAAATCTCATGCCTTGCTGAGACATCCATGATCCTTTGGGAAAAGCTGACCATAGTACACAGTCATACAGAGAGGAAAGGAAAAAACACCCAAAAAAGGGATGACTTGACGTAGAACACGTGCAAGGTAGGGTAGTGCCAAGACAAATGATGTTCTCATCTGTCCACAAATGTGTGAAGCCTCTTCCCCATGAGTTTTTGCTAGTATTGGCAGTATCTTGGGAAGAAAACAATCGAACGTCCTTCAGACCTGTGGACCTGAGAAAACCAAGTAGGAAAACTACACAAGGGAAAACAAGGTTTCCCCCAAAGGACCACAGGTCAGTGATGAGCTCTCTGGACTGTGCTTTTAGGGTGTCATTCCTCCAAGACTGTCCCAGTATTTTGATGTGCCACTCGAACAGCTATAACTGTTCATCACTATTCCTAAAGGACAGGGCAGAGCAGGACGATGACATTGCACAGCTCCTGCACACAGAATGAGAATGCTGGGCTGCCCATCGTATAAAGAACATATGACAGAAAAAAAATGAAACTTAAACTGGACAGAAAAAATACATGGAGGGTTACTACAGAAAGAGAGAAGACATTCCTATTTCACATGTGCAAAACATATTGTAAATCAGTTTGACGCTGCAAGATGTCAAAGCTACTTCTACAAGAAGGGAGAGCTCCAAGAAATTTGTACTTGAATTTTAAATACAATTAAGTCAAGAGAGTTACAGATAAAAACTGTTAACAGAAGATTCATAATACAAAGGGATTTATGCAAAAAAATTAAACTAGAGTTTCGGGATGGGTATAAATTCAAACACTTCAGCTCTTAACCCAAACTTTAAACACTGTCAGTTGGGAAAAGATAATCTTTTCTTAATAATCACACACTTGGCTAAGCCTGCTCTTTCAAACTCCTACTAGTGCCTGCTGAAAGGAGCAAAACGCTGCACAGACTTTCTGCCAAATTCAGTTTCTACTGAAATAATTCTTCCATTCTTATGTCACATATTCCAAGTGGACCACTTGAAAATTTCACCTATTAAGTAGAGTGAACATTGAAGCCATCTGCCTGACCCTGTACTTTACCTAAAATTTTATCACTAAGTTGCATGTCCTTACTTTTACTACTCCCTGAAACTTTCAGAAAACCTATGATTAGGTCTTCCTAAATCTGATTTATCAGAAGACAAAAGTAAGTACTGCCCACAGTTAATTTGTTAGTTTGGTTTTTAATGTATCTGAAAAGATATGCTACGTATCTTCAATAAGAATCACTGAAGAAGCAACATGAATGTCTTGGAAATGAGGATATGTGCTGCAGTAAATTGCCATAGTTCATTTGGCATTTGGATTTGTGTTCTTTTTCATAGAAATACTATGCATCTTCTATAAGGAACCTAAAGAAACTGCTTGTATGTGTAACTAACTGATCACTGACAGAGACAACAGGTGCTGGAAGTAGCTGGCTCTTCCTCCCTTAGTCCAGAGCTGACATTAGATTACAAACTGCTCTGGAATGAGAAGACAGATAAAAATAGTAGTCTCCCTCTTCCCACTAAGAAAAGAGAGCTCAAGAAGTTGTAAGACCTGTCTCTATTTTCTGAGAACAAAACTCTGTGGCGGCAATGGGAGGCAGAGCAAGGGTCAAGAGATGCGGTAGCCCTGAGTTCAGGGCTTGGGAGTGGAAACCTAGAAGCCTCAAACTGGTTCTTTCAAGCAGACTGCTTTCTCCTATTGGGCAACTCGTGTATTCTGTTCTTGAACAGAAGTAAAAGTGATGATTATCTGCTGGAATTGATACAACTCTGTTTAAATTGTCATGCTTTGAACATGCAAAGCTCCTTAAGCATGCATTCATGGTATTGGCACTTTCTGTGCTAGAGATTTGCAGCTTTCTCACTCCAGCATCTGAACTGTGACGAAATCAGGCATGTGGTACTTCAGAGGGTGACTCCTGTCTAGCACAGATGTATAATTACATCTTCAGCTTCTGAAACATCACATTTGGTCCAGCACATTATTGACAATGCTGCTGTAGTGATATGATCACTGCATGGAGAAGGAACATTAATGACACTGCACTGCTTGTTTGTTCTCTATCATAGTGCTTCTCTGCCCTTGCACTCATAGTAACAGCCAGACCTAGTGCTTGGGTTGCTTCCTAACAATCCCAGGGCTTTGAAACAGAAACTGGACTCTGTACAAAACAAACGGGCACCTATTGAGTCAAAGCTAAAGCCATTCTCTCAGAAAGTGGGGTGGTTTTGTGCCTGTTTCTTTTTTTTTTTTTTGATTACAGCTTTTTCACTGTCAAAAACCTGGTAGGAGTCACAAGGAATCAAGTTAGTGCATCTTAAAACTGACTGCATCTCAATTAAGATGTAATAATGGCTGTACATGTATCTCTAATTAGGACCAGAGTCCAAGTCAAAAGGTTTAGCCTAAACTACAGGTTAAATAAGTTAACTTCATAGACTCTACTAACACAATAGCTTGCAATCATATGGACATACTCTCAGTTGCTGCTTCCTAACAGTTTAATTAATAATACACAATACCCAATCTTTTGTGGCATTATTTTTTTTTGCGGCACTCAGCCTACCAGAAACATCAGAACTACTTGTGGGGGTAAATGTTCTGCTCACTTTGGCCAAAAGTAAACTCATCTCGGAAAAAAGGACTATCTAAAAACATCTGGCTGTAGAAGAAGGGGGTGGTCTGGTTGGCACGGACTGACAGCCACCGGATTGAAGGGGACAGTGGACCTCATCCGTCCCACCTCCTGGAAAGCAAACAGCCGAGCGCTTGGGAAGGACACCGATGTTTGCTCAAAGGCAAACCCTCACCAAAGATTGCTTAGCAGAGGTTTTACAAAAGCAATTTTACAGTGCAGGCAAAATTGCAAGGGGGAGGGTACGCGGCGAGAAGAGGTGATTTGCTGAGGGGCGACAGGTACGCGGAGCATTGTGTACAGAGGGCTGGGTAACCCTGAACTCGCACGGCCCCCACCCGCTCTGCCCCTTTCCTCCCCGGAACGTGCCAAGGGGTGCCTGGAAAGTTGCTCTGCTCGGTTTCCCGAGGGTGGCTCCGGGAAGGTACGGCCGATTCCCCCCGGTTCCCGGGCCCTCATCCGCCAGAGCACTTAAGGGAATCGGTACGTGAAGACGCCCCGGCACCACGCTCCCCCCGCCCCGGGCCGCTCTGCCCTCCCCTCAGCGCCCGTCCCGCCGTTACCTTCTCAGCCTGGGCGAGGTAGAGCCAGAGGCGGCGCCAGGTGCCGAACTTCTTCCTCTCGCTGAAGTTGTAGGCCATCTCGGCGCTGGCGTACCGCGACACCAGCGGGGAGCGGTACCGCGCCATCACGTCCTCCTCGTCTCCGGGGGCCGCCATGGCAGCGGCTGCAGCGGCGGCGGCGGCG
>VWPU01009184.1:7939-49080 GCA_013398955.1 Callaeas wilsoni
CAGCCCAGCGCCCCAGGCACAGCCCAGAGCCCCAGGCACAGCCCAGAGCCCCAGGCTCAGCCCAGAGCCCCAGGCTCAGGCCAGCCAAGGCGGCCCGCGGCCCTGAGCCCAGTGCCAGCAGCTGGGGCAGCAGGGCAAGCCGCCCTCACACCCTGTGTCAGACCCAGCCCTGCGGGCTGAGAGCCGCCCGTCAGGCTGAGCACACAGACGGGAAAGGCGCCTGGAGAGAAAAGCCACCCCGCAGCTCCTCCAACACAGAGGGCATTCGTTTCATTTATAAAAGGGCAGAGAACAAAGTCTCTGATTCAGATTTAAAAAACCCCAAAGAACCAAACTCCAAAACCCAAACAAAATCCCCAAACATTTCAGAAAGCCCAATTCTCCCCACGCTGCTCTCCCGGCTGTCCTGGAGCAGCAGGAGCTGTGGTGGAGCCGGGGAAGGGAGGGACACCCACGGTGGGAAGCACTGACCCTGCACCCTGGTGTGACTCAAGTGTTCAACCCCTCTCTGGCTCCTGCCCTCACCTGGGGTGAGGATGAGCAAGGGATGAGTGTCCCCAGGGTGGAGGGGCACTGACTTCACGTGTGCCACCAAGGAGAGCCCACTTATTTCTGGCTCCTAAAGATGCCGACTGCTTTAGCAGATGATTTTAGTTTTCCTACTACCCCTGCTGATCAACAGGTGTAGTGAGTCTTGACAACATCATACATTCACCAGTGAGGAGTGACATTCACCAGTGAAAAGTGACATATGCCAGGGCTGCCACATGGAGAGGCCATAAGGGCAGCCCAGTGACAAGAAAAACAAAACAATTTTTTTGTCTATAGTGTGGAATAGCAAAAAAAAGGGGAAGCCACACATGAGACATGGAGGAGAAAAATTCCAAACAAATTCTGACCCCAGAGAATATATGACTCCACTAAGTCTCACAAACCTGATACCCCTAAGTATCTCCAAATAGGTTTATTAAATACACTGAGGTTTAACCTGTCCCCTGGAAGCCAGAGGATCCATTTCAGTCTGGAGGAGCTGCGTGTTACACAATGACAGGCAAGTACAACTCCCAAAGAGCACGGGCACCAGGGTGACACCACAGCTGTGACAAATCTGCTCTCAGACACTCAGGGTCCCTGCCAGCACGGGCACACGTGACAGTGACAGAACCCAGGTGTGCAGGTCCCAGAGCTGGATCCACCCTCAGGGTCTGAGTGATTAATTAAACTTTAACGAGTGTCTGTCCGGCAGCTATTTAGTTCTCGTGCCCAGCTCCATACAGGTGTTTGTGTGGCTCAGGGGGCCAAGTTAAACCCCAGGGGCTTCCATCAAATCCTTCCCTCCTGCTGCTGCTGCTGCCACCAAGTCCTCCAGGCCCAGGTGTGCCCAGGTGTGCCCAGGTGTGCCCAGGTGTGCCAGGCCCAGCGTTCAGCAGAGAGGCTGCAGTTGCTGAATGGATACATGATCTGGAGAGATTCCCAGCCTTTGCCAAACAAAGCTTTGTGTGTAATTCTGGGTAGCTGAGTACCTCAGGAGCTCCTGGATGGAAAAGCCTTTGGCAGGACGGTCAGATCCATGTCAGTGGGCAGCCCTGGGCTCCCTCAGCCCCTGAGCTTCCCCATCGTATTCGGGATTGGTCTTGGCAAGGTCTCCAGTGATCTCCTTTTTTTTTTTCTTCTTTATTTCTTGAAGCTTAAGAAAAAGCTGCTGCCAATGCATTCAGCAAAGCCCTGTCAGCCAGTCTGCCTTGCTGTGAAATATTAGCAAACAAGCACTTATGGTAACGCAGCCAAGTTTAACAAGATCTCCACTTATTATCCTGTCATTTTTGGTGGGAGAATATGGCACTGCTGTCAGATCCATCTGTTCAGTGCACAGCCCATGCATAGAAATCACCTTGTCTCACACATGGGGAAAGACTGGGGAGAAATCTGAAGGTAAGAGGGAAAGATGAATTGAAGATCTGTTAATAAATAGTAACAGCTCAATTAAGGTAATTGACTGAGAGCAGCCAGGGTTTGTTCTGGTGTGGAGGGGGTGAAAATTCTGTCTCTCTGGCCCCACACAAACAGGATTTGTTGCAGCCTGCACAGATCGAATGTTATCCTCAGCTTGGATCACCACAAAGTGATACAGACAGGAGGCACAAGAGCATTGCTGGGAAAAGCTGTGGAAGGAAAGCTTCTAAGAAGGTATCAATTTAAAGGTGTTTTTTTCAAAAGTCAACAAATTAACCTGATCACTTGTTACAAAAATCACTGCTGGTGTAGTTGGAGTAACTTCCTTGGAAGAAGTGGAAATGGAATGGAAAAACTAACAAATGCTAGAGAAACTTCAAGGGACAAATATATATCCCAAACAACATTCCATTGTTGTTTATCCTGTTCCACCTAAAAGGTTGAAGGAAAGCTGCTAGGCAAGAGAACAGTTGGTGGAATGATTTCCTCAACAAAAGCAGGAGGCTGCCATTGGATTCTGCTGGGGGGTGAAAACTGTGAGCTCTAAGGGGTTGTGTTCCTGCCCCTCCTACAAAGGAGATGCCTCAGGAAAAGTAACTGGGAAATCCAAACGGGATATCATATTCCAGTTCTCACCAATCAATAAATAATGGTTTGACTAACTCTAAAACCATTGCAACAAAAAATGAACATAAATCCATTCAGCAACTGCAGCCTCTGGACTGTTGAGCCTGGGAAGGCTTTGGTGGATCAGCACCTCAGGACTGCCATCACTCCCTGCAATTCTTTCACTTGATAACAAATGAAAATATATGGGATGTGTATGACCAACAACTCAGAATTTTGGTCTAATTTAGATTATTATATACCTGAAACAAAGTGCATGGAGTTACTCCTTGTTTAAAGCTTCCCATCAGAGCAGCACTGGGCCTTGCTGTGTGAATTCCTCCTGCTGAGCCTTCAGCATCTCCATTGTGTGCAGCAGGAGGTGCTGCCAAAACCATCCCAGAGAGAGGAACCATTTCCTCTGGCTCTGGACTGAATCCCTCTGCACCATTCCCAGCACAGACCTACAGCAGAGCAGGGCCTGCTGGCCTGGTGATGGATGAGCCTGAGTTACTGGCTAAAGAAACACCTCCTTGGAGTCAAAACAAGGGCTTTTCTGCAAGGAAATCAGAGGGACAATTCCTGGACATGTGTGCATCAGGCCTTTTCCCTCACTGCTGCTGCCAGTCCAGCAGCATTCCTGCTAAAAGCTGGCTCAGCTCTGTGTCTGGAACAGAGACCAGAGGAGCTGCTGAGGATTTGTCTTTCCAATTAAAAACTATGTTGATTGGTAAATCTTGCTTTCTCTCATGAAAGCACACACTGGCTTCAGGAAGTGCTGAAAGATGAAATCCTCTGCAGTTCTCTCTCTCGGCTTGGGTGGGGAAGGATCCCACTGCAACCAGGGCCTCACGGCCCCACTGTTCCCACAGCTCCACGCAGCAGCTCGAACTCTCAATTAGCTTTAGAGAGCTAACGAGCAGCTGATTAAGAACAGTCCCCTTCCACACCCCGTGCAGGAGCCAGAGCCTGGAGCAGCTCCTCCAAAGGCCAAATCCATCCAGAGAGACTTAAGCCATGGCGGAAAAGTGGGGTTCAGGCCAGTATCACTACTGCTTATTTAAATTAATTCAAACAGCACATGCACCGTCACCCTTTAGAAGGCCAGGCACATTCTAAATATTTAACATCATAGTCCCAAGACAAAATAAATACAAGAATATTAATTACCATCTTGCTTAGTCAGCATCACCTCTGTCTGGAAATCAGATATGAAGTAGTACAAGAAACTTGACACATGCTTTAAACCAAACTTCCATCTCTGGTGCCTTTGGAACAGCTTTAGATGGACCAAGTCTGGACAAGCAGACAAGAAACAGACCCCAACCCAGCACACACCTGGGGAAACTCCACCCACTGCACCACTTACACTGGATTCACACTGTCTAAAGCACCCAAATTTAGCACTTAGTTGTGTTCCCTCATCCTGCTGAACTCTGCACTGCAAGAGGATCCTCTTGGATGCAGCTAAATTTTCATGTTACTGGAAAAATATTACCAGCACTAGAAATAAGAAAGTCAAATTAACACGACTTGCAGCACACTGCAACTCTCCATATTCTGTTCTCTGAGCAGGGTTCATTTGCAGAACTTCACTGAATTTAAAAGTATCACTTTAGACAAACACATCTTTAACTGAAATAAGATTTTGACTATAAATGTTTTAAGATGTGAAACACTAAATTAAAGAATCCACTTTAAAGAGCTTGTAAGTTAAATGAGTGCTTGAAAACTCAGCACGAATTAATCATCTGCTTCCAGACATCTGTTTCCCTTAAAAACGCGCCTCCTTAAGTCTATTACTCATTAAAATGGGATCACATCAGCACAGTCTGACTGCGCTGGCGAACCCAAGTCTCTCCCCAGCTGTCCTTTAACCACCCTCCCAAGCAATGCCTTGGAGCAGGGCCGCAGCAGCAGCGCTGCCGGGAGATCGCTGCCGCAGCCCGGCCTCGGAGCGCGCCCGGCTGGTGCCCCAGCCCCAGAGCTGCTCCTGACGGGGACTGAGAACCCCACACAGTGCTGCAGAAACGTTCTATCCCGGCCGGGGAAAGGCTTCTCCGGGAATCTTCAGCTCCTCGTGCCGCCGCACAGAGCAGTGGGCCCCGCGAGCTGGTTCCTCAAGGAAGGAGGACACAGCCCTCCCTCACAGCTCCAGGGCTGTCCCACATCCAAAGTTTTGGGCTGTCGGACACCAGAGTTCCCACCCCTGGTGTCACTTTGTACACGGCTGCATTCCCTGTGTGCTGGGATTAGATCAGAGAACAGTGGGGTTTGGAAAAGACCTCACTGGTTTGAATATAAAGGAATTATTTCCATGTCCTTACGGAGTCTGACACGGAAGTTCACATTTCTTTTCAATGCACCCACCAGGAAGAATGGGATTTACCTTTATTTGCAAGTGCCCAGCCAAGCAACCAGTGAAATTGAGGCCGTTCAGAACCTCAAACTCCCTTTCCACCATCCCTTTCCTGCGTCTTCACTGCACACACACACACGGAACCAAGGCGGCAGACCCGCGTGGCTCCAGCTGCAGAGAGGCTGACGAGCTCCGCAGGCTGGAGCGGGACCCTCCGAACGCTGCTGGGCTGCAGCAGCGACAGGGCAGGGACAGGGCTCTGCTGCAGAGGGTTTTCGTGTTAAAACCCCAGCTGTTCCTAAAGCAAGGACTAACGAAGCAGTGCACCAGCCACAGCTGCTCTCCTCCACGGCCCCCTCACACACAAACACAGCCTCGTCCACCTGCCAGGCCAGCGCGGGAAGGCCAGGTAACTCAGCTGCACCTGGGCTGCAAACTCTCCTGCTTAGGTCCAGAGCTAGACTAAAGGCACATGCAAAAGAGGATGATTCCACTTCCATGGCTTTCTACACACACAAAATTCCACCTCTGCTAGGCCAGCTGGGCACTGTTCATTTTAATTTCTTTCTGTCTCAACACAGGACTTTAAAAGATAATCTCTGGTAGAAATTCAATTTATTTTTCCTCCTGCTTGTATAAGCAGATCTGTAATCAGTGTAATCACTGTGCCACTGTCTCGTGTGTGACTGAGGGTCCTGCACATGGTTTTCCCTATTGCAAACAGGAACAGCATTAAAATCTTATCAAAACAAATCCAAATGAGCATCAGTCCAAGAACAAAACTGACCCAACATGCTCCTGGGTGAAAATCTGGCTGTTCTTTCGTGAAATGTTTTATTCTTACATAGCTTAATCATATTTAAGATGCAAATGGGAAACTCAGGAAGAAAGCCCTCCTACCAAAGCATCAGCACAGGGGCTCCTGTGCCAGGAGTGAGGAATGCAGAATGGCTCCCTGACACCTGGAACATTCTGTACCTCTGTTTGAAGCAGGGGCAGTTGGTATTCCAGTAAACAATCATATAAACGTAACTGGAGACTACTTCTGGTTTTGAATTAGAAAATATATAATTTCTTAAAAGTAATATTCCAAACCCATCTGTTCTCTGCAGATTCTTGAACAGCTTAATTTACGCCTTCTTCCATGAATTAGCAAAGCAATTTAAGCCTGCTAACCCAGGATGTGAGCCACTAGCCTTTAGTAGGCTAAAGTAATTGTTTATTCTGCGTTGGTGCACATTCTGCACCAAAGAACTCTTCACTAGATGGATTTCCAACAAGCTGCAGCCTTGTTCAGACAGTTTAATTAATTTTGGGAGAGGACTAAAATTGAATGGCCCTGTAGATGTCTGAACTGCAGACTGCTGGTCTGTTCCACCCGTAGGTCTAAACCCCTGGCTCTGTGCAATGCTGCTTGGAATCCACACACCAGAGGTTCCCAGAGCTTAAAGGCTGAGTTCTGCAAGTGCCCAGTTTCTGAGCTCGGTGTCCCTTCAGTTTATGATCCAGGGCACAGGGCTGGAGAAGGAGGCATTTGCAGTTTTCCCAAAGTGTCCCCTTCCCACGGAGTTCCAGAGTTGCTGCACAGAGCACGTCACCCCCAGGCTGGATTTTCTGGGACCCCAAATTGCTCCTGCAGCACCAATTCACAGTGACACAAACATTTCTGACCCAGACCACTCCACACCAGCTCGGGGCTGAAATCACCAGTACTCACCAGTAACACCACATCACCTGGACAAGGGAGGATCAGCAGTGTGGTTCAGGTGTCCCAGGACACTTCATGGCAGGAACATCCCCACAGGAGCAGCTGGATTGGCAGCAGGTACATTTGTTTATATTGTTTCTACTCCATGAAAAAGAAAGAGGCTTGCTCATTTAAACTAAAAACTGAGAAAATATGATATATTGATAAGTAAGATTATGTAAAGATTATAGAAATCTTGAATAGATATAAAATCCATTGGAATTGAGAATATAACCTGCTATAGAATGCAGTAAATCTCACTTAAAATAATGGGTTTACAGCAAGTGACTTCACTGGAGAGTGACATCTGCCCATCTCCAGTTCACCTTAACCTCCCAATTAGCACAAAGAAAACTACAAATTCATCAAAAAAATGGTGCATTTAGCTTTCTGTTCTATCTTTTGTCCTTGCCCTCCATTTCTGCCATTTGCAAGTTCCAGATTCAGAGTTTGAAGCAAAGGATAAATTACTATTTATACAGACCCTGATCTGAAAAAGAAAGTGAAATGTTGAGGTTTCAAGCATCTTTATATATTTACAGAGCAGTTCCTAATCCTGTGAAACGTTGAGCACATATTTAACAGTAGCCCAGAAGAGGCTGTGGGGGTCTGACCCCTCCCTGACCCGCCCCAGGGAGGAATCTTCACCTGCCTGTGCTGCAAGGACAGCACAGACTCAGCTCCTCTGCATCTCAGGTTCTTCCTTGCAGGCTCTGAATGATCTCCATTTCTAGCAAATTAAGAGAGATGGTCAAATGATTATCTTGTAGACACCTGGTGCACTTGCTTTAATACGAAATACTAAGTTTAATCCAAATGTATTATGTGTGCAAAATAATACATGTGTTAAAACACGTATTTAAGGACCAAATCCAATTCTAAATACAACCTACTGAAACGTAAGCTCTGCAGACTGAAAGCTCCCTGTTTTACCGTGACTTTTGCGAACAGACACGGGAATGGTCTGTCCTCAGTGCTCCACGTGCAGGCCCCAGCTGCAGAGCCCTGCAGAGCAGGAATCAGCAGGACTTGGCACAGGCCCTCTGCCCTCTCAGCTGTGCTCCACCCAACAAGGCTGGGAGCTCCCCGGATCCTCTGACTCCAGCCCCTCCAGGCTCGGCCGCCCCAGCGCTGAGAGCTGAGGTCTGGCACAGCCCAGTGCTACACCACCAAAACCCAACTGGTGCCAACAAAACAGGATTTGAATCTCAGTGAGACGAGGGGAAAAGCCCACAAGCACCAAGTCCAGTGAGACAGGAAGAAGCGCTGAGGCTGGTGTGCCTTTGGCTTCAGCTGCACTACAGAAACCCTGCCCTGCTCCGTGAGCCACATGTCACTGTCACACAAAGAACTGTCCCCATCTGCATTAACTTCTGAAATTAAGAGGAGAGTGTAAGAGATTATGTGATAAAACACTGCTGCAATATCTGTCCTGACCTCCTGCAAGCACCATACAATTTTTCTAAATTAATTCCAATTAAAGTAAGTTTTTTCACCTCCCGCAATGGAGATCTTCCCATTTGCTTCCTTACAAGGCACTTTTACCAGGCCACAGTCACACCTCCCAAACTTCATCCTGGGTATGGGATAGAAATTCAGGTCCAAAGCCTAAGGGATTAATCCAGTGCCTGGTTCTGTTCCTCCAGTAAAAATGCTTTTAGTTTACAAAATCCACTGGTCTCTCCCAAGTGATAACACAGCGACCCTCCTGTGTTCGAGCCTGAGCAGAACAGTCAGACAAACTCAGATGTGGCTCCTGATCCAGAAGGGAGACCAGAGCTCAGCTGCCATCTCCAGCCAAGAACTGCTGTGTGAAATGAAGGACTTTCCCCTCCTGCATCTCCTGCCAAGACAGATGTGTGCAGTCACTAACTGCTGCTGGATCCGGCACCTATTTGCTGAATAGATTTTTTTTCAGAAAACATGCAACCAAGTGCTTAAAAATCTATTTTAATGACGTTTTCAAGAATAATAATACTCTGCATTACAAAAGAAAGAGGTAAAAGGTACGTCTTTGACATATCAGAAAAACTTACAGCAAAGGCAAAGGATATCTTCCAAACAAAATAAAGCTATGTTGTTCCCTACAGGGAAGCTTCAGGTGTCTGAGATTCCTTCACCCAATTCACTTTCAGCCTTCATAGGGAAAGGTGAACAGTCAAAATAGTCAGTCTCCCACGTCAGTTTAAATATTCCACTGACTGTCGACAATTTAGCAATAAAATTACAAATATACAGAAAATGGATCTGCTGTACCGAAGCTACTCACACAACCAACAGCAAAAACACATAACAAAATAAGCAGGAATTAAGTGTTTTCATTCATAAAAGCAGAATTACTCCCACATTCCACTCTGTCCCAAATCAGCATTCAACATAGTAACCAAAAAGGAAGACAACTGTTGTCATACATTGTAGAGAGGGCAGAAGACAAATCTACAAGACTCGCAAATTTGGACTAACTCTAATTCTACAAACCATTTGCTGTAGAATCACAGTTCATACATAAAAACATGTAAAATTAATAATAACAATTCAGAACAAATGAAGCTAATGAATGGTCACTGCCTGTTGGGCAGAACCAGCCCCGGTCCAGCATTCCAGACACCACAGTGCTTTGGAGAATCCTCACAAAAGGCCCAAAGTGATCACCAAAAGTGTTATTCCAAGCAGGAGGACAAGACACAAGGAAACCAGTGTTGCCTTCAGTGCAATGTCAGGCTTTGGAGCACAGCATCACAGACACAGAACGCTAGGAACGCACACAAGGCCCGAGTACCGCACCCCTAAGGACAGCGGGCGGCTCCCGCTTCCCTCAGCTCTGACAGGAACGGGCGCGTTGAATCGCCACCGATTCACTGGCGTGAAATTGCATTTCGAAATAAGTTAAAGGCTCCGGACAGCTCCTCGCTAAACCCCGTTCCCCGCAGTGCGGCGGCCCCTGGGCACAGTCTACAGCCTGAGCAGGAAGTAGATCTCGGGCTGGTCGTGCGCGCCGGGCGGCAGCGGCAGCCCGGGGCCGTGCCCGCACAGCCCGTCCCCGCACAGCCCGTCCCCGCAGCCGTGCTGCAGGCCGGAGCAGGCGCCCTCCGGCAGCCCGCGGCGCTCCCCGGGGCAGCCGTGCAGGTAGCGGGCGATGTAGGAGCCGGTGGAGTGCCGGTTCACGGCGTGCGGGGACGCCGCGGCCTTGTTCCGCAGCACCACCGCGGGCACGCCGCTGCCATCGCAAGGCCGCTGCTTGCCCGCCGCCTCCTGCCGCTCCCGGGCGCGGCTGGCGATGTTCCGCACCCGGCTCTGGCTCCGCGACGACAGCTTCCTCACCAGGGCCCGAGGACAGTCCTCGTCCGCCTGCCTGGAGCAGAGCGGCTCCCGGCTGTCCTCCTGCTCCAGGGACAGCAGCTTCCGCAGCTGCTCCGTCAGCGCGTCCGTCGAGTGCGGCCTCACGCCCTGCATGGCAGCCGCTTTCCTGTCCCTCAGGCCTGAGGAGATGAAGCTCCTGCTGATGTACTGATACTTACTCTCAAAGTTGCAGGAAATGTCCTCCGAGGTCAGGTCTCCCAGACTCTTGGACTTGCAGGGGCTGCTCTGCTGGACGGCCGGGTGCGGGGGGAACGGCAGAGCCGCCGGGAGCACGGGGCAGGCTGAGCTGAGCTGGGGGGCACACACTGCATCCCTGTGCTTCTCCGAGTGCTGCTGACACACAAACCCAGCGTTCTCACACGCGGGGAAAGGCAGGTGGCTCCTCGCAGCCCCGAAGTCCTCGGAGCAGTGCCGGGCAGCATTACAGAGCCCGGCAGTGGCACCGCTCCCAGACATCCTGTCAGCACCGTGCCCAGGGTGCTGCCTCTGCCTCAGGCTCAGAGGAGAAGCCAGCTGGCTCATGTCCTCCCGTCTGTACTCACACGCAGTTACCAGGAGGTCCTGCGAGTCCCCATCCACCTCCACCAGGCTGCTGCTGTCCGAGTGCTCCCCGGGGACGGGGGCCCCCAGCGCCTCCTCAAAGATGAGGCTGTTGGAACCAAAAGAACTGGCAGACTCGGGGGCTTCCCAGCTTGGTCCAGATTTTGTACCGCAATTCCTTCTGCGATTTGCATTTAGTGAAGAGAAGGATGAAGAACAAGAAGAGCCAGGCAAGTCACTTTCTAGACTATTTAATCTTTTCTTGCAAACTAATTCCCTGTGGCTCTTACATTCAGAAGCTGCAGATGCCTCGTGGATAATTGCGTACGTGGAATACTCTGCATCCTCCAGGCTGGAGAACACGGCTGTATCCAGAGTGGAGAATAAAGGGGATTTGTTGGATTTTGTGGGAGTGAAGTTGTGCCTACAGGGGCTGCTCAGGTCTGCAGCAAGCAGGTGTGGGAGTGCAGCCTCCACCCTGGGGGTCTGGCTGCTCCTGCCGTGGGGGCTGGGGACAGGGGGAAGGGGAGTTTGGTCATCTGTGCCATCGAGCTGCCCGATGAGAGCAGACACAGCGCTGTCCAGCTCGCTCTCAGTCGAGAGAGAGACTTCATCAATGAGGTGAGAAATGTCACAGTCCTGCAGGGCCACCGTGGAGTGACAGTCAGGGCCCTCGGAGCACACGGCTGAAGGAAAGGAAAGAGGCGTTGCAGTGCTTTGCTTCATGTCATGTTTGTGATTCTCCACCTCTGCTTTCTGAGAAAGAGAAGTCCCCATGAGAGTGATTTTCTCTTCCTTAGACTCTTTTGTGTCATCCTCCTTTTTACTGTCTGCACAGTTTTTGTGGTGTGATTTTTCTGTGGGAAGTTCAGAGTCAGAGTCCTGCATTAGTGGGACAGTTCCATCAGAAAGATAATTCTCCTGATAGTCCACGAAGTGATTTGCTTGAGCTACACCATTTGCAAAAACCAAATGTTCAGGTTGCTCCTGTGGAGGTGGTGCTAAAGAGTCAGCTGTAGAATCCCTCTGGTCATTCTCCTTCTTGAACTGAGATGCTAAATTTGAAGCGTTTTCCTTTTGCTCCGAACATGGAAAAAACAATTCTTTCAAGCTCGTTTCCTTCTCATTCGTATTGTCATCACTGTTGGCTAAATTAAATGAGAAACATATTAGCGGCATACAAGACTCTGCTCTGTCTATCAACACCTATTTTGTCCTTAGACAGACAAATGGAGAACGCAAAACTAGGTACAGTTGTGACAGAACTCAATCATGGGGTTGTGCAGGTTTAGTACAAATTATCTGAGTGATATGAATAAATGGAAAAATACAACTGCAGGCACTTCATTGAAACTTCCTTGGAATGTCTATTACATCAAGCAGGTGATGTAATATTTGTTGTAAGTAATGTTAATGAGGTACCACATCATAGCTTGCACGTGGCATTACCTTCAGCTGTGTTCCTAGTCACATTTGTACTATAAAGAAGCGTGGCAATAAAGACAGAACAAAACAGCTCTGTTAAAACACACAACACTTGGAAACAAGATGCATGCTTCAAGCTGAGTCAAAAGCGTCAAGTAGACGGACTCCAGACTGGTTTATACGTGTGGTTACTGCAAAGTGCTACAGTACAAGGATTTCATTTGAATCTTCAACCAGCAAGCAGCATTCACAAGGGCAAGGGTTTGAATTCCTTGAAAAATACATATTGGATGTTTTCTCCACCAAATCTTCTTGTCTTTCTATGCCAAATCTGAGTTCTGAGACTCGCTCCTTTGAAGATTTAATTAAGCATGGACTATAGAAGTAAACTTGGCATAATAGACACTGGTTTTAATGCTTGCTAGAAATCAGGTACTCTTGGAAGAAGCAAGGGGAGCCCCGCCCATTCACTGGCAGCGATTGAACCCCTTGGTGGAGTAGGAACTGCTGCTAATGAACATGGCATTAAATGCCCTTCTCAAAAATCTGGACAGTTCCCAGGCTTTCCACTGCTCCTAGAGAGAGGTGGAAGAGATGCACATTTCTTTGATCTGCAGATTTTTTTTTTCTATAAAGAATGGAGGAGAAAACAGACAGCACCCTGTCCCTTTGGCATAACTGCAGAGCAGCAGAGACATGTTCAGTCAGAGCATTTTAGCAAGAAAGATCTCTTTGGGACAGCCTCTTCCATAGGGATATGAACCAAGCCTTACTCTAAGGGACAGGATCCACCTCTCTCACAGTTAGAAGGGGCAGGATCCAACCCTGTGACAGCTTTTTAGGTCACCTCCCAGGGCTTGTGCTTTTGGCAAAAGGTTCCTTTGCTGGAAGCGAGTATCTGTGACTTCCAAAAAGTGTGGAAGTTTCTTTGTCTGTAGCACCCTTAGGAAAAAACACCCAGGAAACTGTTACAGCTGCTGTGAGGAGCGGCTGAGCTGTATCATCTTCACAGGCTTATCTAGAGGATCTTTCAATTTGAAACACAATATTTCAGTTGTCTCCGCTTACTAGGAGCATCCTTTTTCCTGCATACAGTTTCTTCTCAGGGTGGTAGAAAAAGCTTTGGGCTGGTTTTGCTCACTGTTACTCTTAAGGAACGTCTTTTGTAAGTGATGTCCAGATTAGCTGCTCCTTCAGAGCCACTGATGTGGGGCCAGTAGCACAAAGGTCCTTATCTGTGCCAGGTTCTATATTTTAGGGTGGCTTCTGCACTTGCTGGAAGCTGCTGCTCCATAGCTGAAAATACTGGGAGCATTTCTGTCACCCCCTGGCTAAGGAGATTCTCAGGGTGCTCTCTGCCTCTCACCCAGGCAGAAGTGGTGCTGCTGGCAGTGCTGCTCCAGCTGTCCCTCAGGACTATCCCTCAAATCAAAAAGAAATTTGGGGAAGTGTGCTTTTAGGAGCCCTTCCAGGAATTATTGTAATTCATGTGCCTGGTTTGCAGAGTAGACACCTTTCCAGGTGTCACCTATGTAAGGAGCTGATCAAATCTTAAAGAGAGGTGATTTAGCCCACTGGCTCTTCCTTGAGTGAATGAACCACAATAAACCACAAAGGCTGCAGGATCCTTTTGAACACACTATTTCAACTCGCTACGTCAAAAGTAATTTTGGAAGCCTCTTACCAGATGTGTTTTCCTCTCCCTTGGCCTCGTGGGCAGTGTCCTCTGCTGGGCAGGGCATCTCTACCATGAGGAATCTGTCCACGGGCATGGACGCAGGACGCGCCTGCAAATTCCGGTTGGGCCGCCGGACCACCCCTTCCTTGTCCTTCAGGTCTGTTGGCTCAGAGGCACTGTCCTTAATCTCAGCAGCTTCCAGGAAGCCCATCTTGCTCTTCTTCCTGCCCTTGGCCGGGGCGCTGGCCGTGCGCCGCAGGATGCGCTCGCCGATGGAGCGCTTCCGCACGTGGTGCCCAGCGGCCTCGGCGGCGCCCGCCTTGGGGGCCTTGGAGAACAGCCCTCGGAGCCCCATCAGCTGCTTGCTCTGCAGGGACAACAACACCACAGCCTGGGCTGAGCTCACACGCACTCACAGGGGGCACGAGGCAAAGAGCTGCTCTCACGGTGCTTATGAGTGATGACGACAAAGTTCAAAACGCAGCAAAGCAAAAATTCACACCAAGCCACTCACATCTACTCTGAGCAAGGAGCTCCCAGCACAGGTCTCCATGGATTCATGCATGCCTGGCTTTCTCCTCGTTAGGATGGCAGCCTGCCACAGTTACAAGAGAGCTTTGCTCAGTCTCCTAACGGGAGCTGACAAGGCTCTAGGAAGTGCTCAGCAGTGACAGGCTGCACGTTAACATGGAGTTTTCTATGCACGGGCTTCATCAAAGCAATATTCAGGTGTTTCAGAGCCTGCATGGAGAATGGTGCAAGTTTGGCAGTTGCAGATCATGCGACTGGGAACCACTGGAAAGTCTGTGCCCAGCAAGTGCAAAGCGCATGCTCATGAGCTCTACCTTTGTGGCTCCTAGAAAGTGCATTATTGTGTAACTGGGATTGAGGATTAAAGGGCTCCACTGAAAGGCAAAAAGAAATGCAAATCCATTTGGCTAATGTTTTCAAGACTGCCACACAAGCAAATAAGGTAACAGTACATCAGCTGTAAACAGAACCACTCTACAGCAAACCATTTAAAACTATTTCTTAGTTTACTGTAAGTGTCCCCCAGGAACTGACCAGATCTCCTCACTCACGGGTGCAAACGCAGCCTATTGGAAACAGCAGTGAAGCCCATCATCCACTCAGAGCCGCATCAGGTGAGCAAACCCAGTGACAGAGACCAAATCCCAGTGCGTGTCCCCTCCTGCTCCTCTTGCCTCCCCCTCTGGACTTACTCCCTACTGGTTTTCTTGAGCATGTTTGTCCTTACAAGGGCAGCAGCCAAACAGGCCCCTGCGAACCCTGCCCAAGGGATGTGATTTCACAGGTGTGCCCAGATGTGCACATATCAATACATGTGATCCCATCCCGTGATCTGATGGGATTGCAGAGGAGAAGGGAAGTGGAGCTGGGAGAGGATCTGAACTACAGCAAACCTCAGCCCTGGGCCCTTCTCTCTGCTGCTCTCTCTCTGTTCCCCTGAGCTTTCTGTGGGTGCTGCACAACTTCGGGTTCATGTTTCTATGGCATTCTCTGCATCCTCTCAGAAGGCACAAGGACTGAGGGCTGAGTGTCCTCTGCAGCCTCAAGCCTCACAAAGGTCAGGTTTTTGTGTTTATCTTAGTTTCTGAAATCAGTGCAAAAGTGCTATTTTACTTTAGCATCCTGCTGAACATGGCCTTAATTTCTTTGTGCTGCTTATCTCCAGATGGAAACAGCTAACAAAGGCAACTGAAAACACGGAAAAAGCACTGTGCTTTCACTTTCACTTTAAAAACATTCTAAAATAAGCAAACGTGCAGAAAAGCAAAATCCATGCACTAAAACCTTAAAATTAAATTAGGTTAATTTAAATTAATTAAATTAGCTCCTAAAAATAGCTTGTCAAATACCATGTTCTGGTGCAGGTACAGTTCTCAAGATCTACTTCCAAAATAAGATCAGTTTAGCACACTGAAGAAATGTACCTCCTGTACCTAGACAAGATAATTGTTAGGTGCTAACAGTGAGAACATCTGCAAGTGTGTGCACAGCAAGAGTGGAGTCACGGCATGGTGTAGCTTCCTTGCTGATCTCCTGCAAGGAACCCCCCGCACACTCTGAGCCTCCTGGACACTCCAACACAAATCCTGAGAGGTTCTGGGGTACATTTAAATCCATTTTTATCAGAAGGAAGATGTAAATTTCCAGCTGTACCTACCTTTCCGTAGGTCTCATTAATGATTATATGAACAAAAATGGAAGCTTCTGTCAGTCCTTCTAAATACACGTGGCGATAGCCTGGGGAAACAGAAATAGAAATATTTCCACACAAACCACCACCAAGAACCAGCAGTTTGCACTTTACGCCCAGCTAGCAGTGACTATCTGTAAAAGTGATGTATGCACAGGAAGCCACCTTGTGCCTTTAGTAAACTTCTCTGGTGTTCTCACAGGTTTTCCAGGCCCCAGTACAAATTGTATCCAAGTTATAAAAAACACACCAGCAGTAATTTCCAAAAGCACAGACAACCAAACTCCTTTGAGAAATGGTGCATAAAGCACCCTAAGAGGACAGAAGAGTTGTCCAAGCTTCACATGAAGTCACAGAGACAAACATTTATAACATCTATCCTCTTGTGCCGGTAACGTCCTCCTTGGGTTTGACGGTGCATTTCCACGCCCAGGAGAACGGGGGACTCACCAGGCACGAGGCTGCTGAAGGCCACAGTTCTCTGCCCCACAAAGTCTCTCCCGATGGGATCGTGGTCCCAGACAAGAAACCGCACCAGGGCAATTTCGGGCATGTGGATGGTGAAGGTGAGGGTCTCCTCCCACACAGGATTGAAGCCTGCAACACAAACAGGACATGCTTTGGGAAACAAGTCCATAGCCAGTGCTTGCCTCAGGTCCCAAGAGGCACAGGACACCAGCAGCAGCAGCAATGAAAATTCCATCATGTCAGTCATGAAATGTGACATATCTGCCTCTAGGATTTAAAAACAAAATGGGTCTGCCTGGGAGCTGGCAGGGATGCCCAGGCAAGCACTGAGATAGATACAGATAGAGATACAGATAGATCTGGAACTTCTGCATAAAGGAGATTTAAGAACAATTCCGTTAAAAGACAATATGGGGAACAACTCCTGCCCTTCACCTCGAACTTGTTTGTCTCCACACCAGAAATTCTGTCTGGGAAGCAGAAATAATTTGTTCAAATACCATCATTTGATTTCATAAGATAAGATGTTTTGCAATTTAGAAAGCAATAACAGACACTGATTCATTTAAAATTATTTAATATTTTACTCTAAGAAGAAAAAATCACTTAGATTATCTTACCATTGTCGTCCACCACCCTGGTCTGATCTTTACAGCAGTCAACAGGTAACCCAATAATCTCCACCTCAACAAAGGGATCTATTATCTGTTTTTCAAAAACACAGTATTTTAAAAGCAAGCCAGTCATACAAATGAAGGTGAATTTTAAAAAAAAAATTATGGAGTGAGTTGATTTAAATTCATGTGAGAATTCAAACCCCTTTGACTGACATGAATTTTCAAGCAGCACTATCATGGGAATTGGTTCCGTGAAGTCCATGTTGATATATGGTTTGCATCAAGAGCTATGGACAACTGTGACTAATTTTCATAAAAGTCACCCTTTAAAATACAAAACAAATCAGTTCTTAAACATCACGAGTAGGATACAGGCTGGGGGAGATGTAGTATTTAGTGACCAAAAGCTTGACAATATCTGAAATGTACTGGTGTATTTGAAAAAGGAGAAGGTTTGAGTCACACACTGCTGTGTCCCTGCAGGGGCTCCTGCGGAAGCATCTGCTGGGACCAGAGCACCTCACCTCTCCTCTGTCCCCCAGCATTGAGTCTGGAGGCTTGGGGAGCTGCTGCCCACTGATGATCTTCAGAATAAGCTGCTTCTTGGGACTGGCAGGAAGTGGATCAGCAGAGTAGGGGTTGAATGTGCCTAAAAGATGGCAAGAATGAGAGCGTAAGGAAAAAGATACACGTAATATCACTCCCCAAGACAGACACAGACAGACAAATTCAGTCAGAAATAAGAAACTATGAGTATGGAGCAGCTGTTCAGTAATTTTAAAATTCTCCTCCTCTTTCTTACAACCTTTTCTGAGCTGAGCAGCCCTTGTTTATGTGATTCCAAGACAGAGCTGGACCAAGCCCTGGATACTTGCTCCTGGGCCACTGCAGAGCTTGTTCTACTTTCTTGCAGCTGGTTATCCTAGGATGCCTTTTTCTTCTTTTCAACACATGTTAATAAGACAAAGACCTCAAAATATACATATATAGATATATAATCACAGGAAGAGATTGCACACTAGTACAAGTCTAAGAGCTATGAGTGCATGGAAATATGAAAGAGTCTATATTTGTTTGCAATTTCCTTTCTTGTGCCTCCACCGTCAAGGACACTGTGAAAGGCCTGACAGTTAGAGTGATAACTACACTGGAACCTTACCTTTGCACATCTGCTGAGGTTTGAGGACATAACCACAGTTGCCATTTACCCTGAATTTTGCTTCATTTAACTGCATCACACGTCCCTCAGACTGGTAGTTTAGGGCCACTGAAAGACAGAAGTCAGGTATCATTAATAAAGATAATATTACTTAGCACACACACACCAAAAGGGAAGGAAGCCTTTCATGCAACTCCTACCTAACTGGCAGCCCACATTCCAGTAAGGAACAGGGTTGAAGTTGCTGGAGTCGATCCGATAGGCTGAGGGATAGACCCTAGTCAGCTGCCTCTGGTTGTAAAGCATGAACTGCTCAGCCTTCTGCTGCACTGCCTGGTGGGCTCTGGTCTCACTGAAGGACAGCACGTTCCCTGTGGAGCCTGTGTGCCACGGTACAACCAACAGACAGGTGACAAACGATCCCAGGGCACGGGGCCTGAGCCCAGACCTCGTTACCTGGGTATTAATTGAGGGCAACGTGAGATTCAGTCCAGTGTTACAAGGATAGATTGTATTGTCTTGCACAAATCATGCACCTTGGGTAACTGGAGGGCACCAGCTCCCCCTTCCAGGAGGGTCTGTTGTTCTCCCTCCCAAGTCTGCAGACTTGAAAGGAAAGCCAAGCAAGAGCTCCAGCTGAATGCTGGGGCCTTTCCTCCTGCAGACCCCCAGAGGTGGCTCTGGGGTCTCTGCTGGCAGCAGGGGCAGAGGAGCACTGCCAGGGACGGAGTGCCCCGCTGGGCTCTGGCTTTGCCCTCGTGCCACGCTAAGAGCAGCACTCAGCCCCTCCTCTCTCACGAGTGACAAGGGACGTGCCAGCCTGGTGCCAGCCCCGTACCGTCATCCACGATGTCCTGGGCTGCCACGGAGTTGGTGTACACCACCAGGTCAGACAGGGCCCGGCACAGCTTCACTGTCTTCCTGCGGCGGGCCAGCCTGCTGGGTTAAACCAAACAAAAACAGGCACTTGCACTACTGAAGGTATATTTCAATCCCCCCTTTGGTTCTTTTCAACAACATGGAAATGAAAAATTGTGAGCAGGGAACCATGCGTGGCGAAACTCCTCGGAGAGGGTTCTGGGATGACTGCTCCCTTCTACAGCCCATCCACACAAACAAAATTTTTCGTTTAAAACATAATGAAATAGCTGCACCATGGCTGTTCTACACAAAACTAGGGAGCATTTCAGTGACAGCAGACGCATTCTCAGTGGCACTTTTTTGATTGCTTTTTATGTTCTCAGATGCAATAAAATTGCCTGAGCTGTGATGCACCTTCTTTAACCTGCACAGCTTGCTCTGAGCACTGTTTGCAGCAGGTGAAATGGGGCCTGGCATCTTTCCATGGGCAGTGCTACTGTCACCCTTCTCTGCAGTTTCGGGGTAATTGCTGCTTGCAGCCTGTGACAGGTGACACAGCCAAAACACCGGGCTCACAGCAAACCCGCCCTGATGGCTGTGACACGGGTGACAGACACATCATACGTGACACACGTGCCCTGCTTTGGACACACCCTCACGCTGCTGGCAGTGAACAGCCCGCGGCTTTGCCCGAGGGGTTCCCAGCTCACCTGTGGGGCTGCCCCAGCTCCTTGCCAGGAGGATGCTGCTGGCTGTCCTCGTCGTCCGAGGCACCGAGGGCTTTGGCTGCTGCCTTTGCAGCTTTCTGTGGGGAAGAGCCAAGCAGGGCCGGGTCAGTGAGGGCTCCAGACACCCCGTTCCTGCAGCTGGTGTTGGAGGGCGAGCTGGGGATTGCAGCTCCAGGGACAGAGCTGACCCCTGAGGCTGGGCCAGCAGAGCTTCCCTGCTGTGAGGGAAAGGCAGCACAGAGCACCACTGCACCCCACGGCAGGGATCCAGGCTGCAGCCTGGGCAGCTCCGTGTGCTGCCCAGCCCGCCCAGCACAGCCCAGCCTGGGCTACGGGGGGTATTTCCGTGTGCTGCCCAGCCCGCCCAGCACAGCCCAGCCTGGGCTACGGGGGGTATTTCCGTGTGCTGCCCAGCCCGCCCAGCACAGCCCAGCCTGGGCTACGGGGGGTATTTCCGTGTGCTGCCCAGCCCGCCCAGCACAGCCCAGCCTGGGCTACGGGGGGTATTTCCGTGTGCTGCCCAGCCCGCCCAGCACAGCCCAGCCTGGGCTACGGGGGGTATTTCCGTGTGCTGCCCAGCCCGCCCAGCACAGCCCAGCCTGGGCTACGGGGGGTATTTCCGTGTGCTGCCCAGCCCGCCCAGCACAGCCCAGCCTGGGCTACGGGGGGTATTTCCGTGTGCTGCCCAGCCCGCCCAGCACAGCCCAGCCTGGGCTACGGGGGGTATTTCCGTGTGCTGCCCAGCCCGGCCAGGTCTCAGGGCGTTATTTCTGTGTGCTGCCCAGCCCAACCCAGCCAGGTCTCAGGGCGTTATTTCTGTGTACTGCCCAGCCCCGCCAGGCGTCAGGGCGTTATTTCTGTGGGCTGCCCAGCCGGGCCTCAGGGCGTTCTCTCTGTGTGCTGCCCAGCCGGGCCACGGGGCGGGGCGTCTGTGCTGTGCCCAGCCCGGCCACGCCGCAGGGCGTTATTTCTCTGCGCTGCCCAGCCAGGCCTCAGGGCGTTCTTTCTGTGTGCTGCCCCGCCCAGCCGAGCCTCAGGGCGTTCTTTCTGTGTGCTGCCCCGCCCAGCCGAGCCTCAGGGCGTTCTTTCTGTGTGCTGCCCCGCCCAGCCGAGCCTCAGGGCGTTCTTTCTGTGTGCTGGCCAGCCGGGCCTCAGGGCGTTATTTCTGCCAAGGGCCCGTCTGGCACAGAATGCTGTGTGCTTTGCACCTGCCCTGCTCCCTCCCAACACCAGAGGACAAGACTGCTCCCCTGGCTCCAGGGCACTGCTCCGTGCTGAAATCCCAGTGGATTGTGTCATATTTAACAGCAGCATCTAAAGATACAGAGTACTGCTTCTGCCCACCTGTACTTCCCCCCCGTTTAGAAAATTAAACATATTCATTAGTGAAGGTGTGAACATAGTCTGGGCAAAATATTCAAACATCATCTTTCTGCTCCCTTTTGAGCCACATACAAATATTCAACTGATTCTCAATTATTACACTATGAAGAAAATAGCTGTGATAAAAAAAGATTAAAACCTCAAAATACCCTTTTTTGATAAGCACCTATGATTTAACAATTTCCAAATTTAATATTACATCTTTTGTAACACTAAACACAGCTTCAAGTGAGAGTTATTTAATTCCCTTCTCATCAAGAGGTAATTAATATAACTGAGAGCTCCTTATCCTTTTGCATATGGCTCACTGAGCACAGATTTCTTTCCTCCTCTTGTCATACACCATATTGAACATAATTTAGTTTGCTGTGTTTAGTGCTGACACGAAGCTGACTATATTGGAAATCATTTGCGTGGTTCACTTTGGAGTCTGAAGTTCTGCACTGAGGATGTTCCATGCAGTTAACTTTCAGGAATTGCCAGCTTTAGTGTCTTTGTCCCTCCCCTGGTAGTTTGTAAAGAGTTTATTGTGCCAGCCTTGGCACAAGGGCTGGCTGAAAATGCCACGTGTCAATATCGTTGGGTGGATAATTCTGTATCTGCAAAAATATCAATAGCAACCAGTCTTCCCAGGCATCCCTTCAGCTGGAAAGGCATCAGGGGGCACTTACAGCATGTCCCTGTTGCCTCAGTCTACAATACAATCACTGTTTAAAAAGAAAAATCTATATACACCCTTCTTTATTTTCAGCAGAGATGAAAAAAATGGGCTTTCCAACCTGCTACATCCATTAGGATAACTAGCTGAAGTAATTAAATTATTGACAGACTTTCCAGCCCTCAGCATAACCAGCAGATGCCAGTGGCTGACGTTTGCCTGTGACATCTCATTCCACAGCATTAGTCTGGCCAGCAGCAAGCTCAGGGTGCCATGCTCTCAGGGACCACAGCTACGTGGAGCTCTCAGCACACCCTGAGCAATGTGCACTGAGCCAAAGGTGCTGAAGGAAACACCAGCCCTTTAAACTGACATAAGCTTGGAACTGAAGTGTAAATATGAGTCCTGATACTGTCTGCTTAGGGAATTTTCAATGGCTCCTAGCTGGCTTCAGGGCAGATGGACCTGGTGGCTGATTAAGTTCTTTGAGATGTCTCTTAATCATAAAAAACTGCTCAGATTATCAATCTCAGAGCTTGGTGCAGCCCTCACCACGGATAGCACGGACCAGGAGCAGCAGAGTCTGGCAGGCTGGGGCAGAGGGGCTGCTGGTGGCACAGGGACTGGGCTCAGACCTGCCCCTCTGCTCAGCCACGCACTCCACAGCTCTCACTGACTCCAGGAGGGAGCTGGCAGCTGGATCAGCTCAGGCTGAGGCTGTAAATCCAAGGCTCGAGGCACCGTGGGAGCGTGGGAATAGGGGAGGCAGGTGACAGCAGCGCATTTGTCAGGATATGGGAACGGGAGGAAACGTGTGCACTGTCCCTTGAGGGGGCTGCTCTGCGCCCAGCTGTGAAATGAGAGCTCTCAGCTCCGGCCTGGGTCAGTGCAGGCACCGCTGAAGAGCAGCAGAGCAGGCAGCCCGACCCAGCAGCTGCACAAACATAACCTGGGCATGAAAACCAGGAAGAGATCAGGCAGGACACATCTGCACAGAGCAGGAGCCCAGAGCCAGCACTCGGCCAGAGCAGTCCCTGGGAGCAGGGACAGTCCCAGCATGGCACTGCCCAGGGTGGCACACAGCAAAACTGGGCCCCGGCTGAACCAGACACCGGCAGCTCTGTGGCAAACAAGATATGCCAAGACATTTGTCTACCCTGCCCTTCTGCTGCTGCAAGTTTGATCAGAAAATCAGCAATTCCACAGCAGGAGTAAAGATGATCTTTTAGCCACGTGAGAAGTTTTTGTTCATCTTTAAAGGTTCTCAATCTTCTGAACAGAGTTAAGACACCAAAGGCTCCCTCCTCGCTGCTCCCATGCCCACCACACTCGTCTGGAGCAGGAAAACATTGCCAGGGTCTCTGGAATGCTGCCAGTCCCAGAACAGCAACCTGAGCTCTCATTTACTTCACTCACCTTGTGTTTACCAAAGTTGCCCATTAATGATCGACCGTGAGACTTTTTTCCACCTTCTTTTGTGTCCAGGTTCTGTGCAGAGAAAGTGCAATAAAAAGTGTAACTAGATACCTTCAGAAATGTCTTTAAAGAACCTGCTACAGTCTCCAAAAGGCAGCATTTCAACCTCCTACAAGTCCTTGTATGTCACCCTGGTTCACTACTAGGAAAGTACAGTTATTGCAAATGAGACAAAGTGAGTTAAAGTCTGGTCTGTGAACAAATTGAAATCCAGACCCTCATTACAGGACTTTTCTCATTTCTTTGTACACTTGGTAGTTTAGAATCCTCTAACTGTAAAGAAAAATAACATTAGCACTCAAGACAACAACAAACCATGTAGAAAAAGCAGTCTAGCAAAACCAGGCAAGAAACAACAAACCAAGACGTCTGAGTGTTCTTGAAAGGAGCCACAAAGGGAAAGGGGAGAGGGAAAAGAATCTCCTAGCATATAAATGTGGACTTTTCATAGGCAGCCTGCAGGCTGAGTTCCACATTCCCAGCCATGCCCCCAGACATCAGCTGGATAACTCCTGGCAGCATCTCGCTTCTTCTGTCAGGAACACACAGCCCTTCATCTTCTGAAGAGCAAAACAAAACTGAAGAATATTCCCCCAGCATTTCAGCTGGGCGAGTATTTCAGTGCTATGAACTCCAGCTATTCCCTGTTCCGTGCTGAGCTGGAGTCACTGCGGGCTTTCATGACGATGAGGGCACTGGGGGCCCAGCAAAATCAATAACCTGTGCTCAGAGATTTGCTCAGAGCTCAGCCTGGAAGCCTCGGTAACATCTAAGAAGACTCTTTAGCAGATTTTTATTTCTTTTAAAAGCAATTATTTGGGAAAATCAAAGGCAGAGCAGTAATGAAGGAAAATAAATGACCAGTAAAAAAACAGGAAAATATCCCAATTGCTCCCTTTCTGGTACATCAATTACACAGTAACTCCCAGAAAAGAGCTCTGTGACAGCACTGCACAAAGCCAGCTGATGAGCCACACAAGCACCAAACCAGCACGATCTTTAACCAGTTAGGTTTTCTCCCATCTAGTTCAACACTGCTATAAACTAATCTTCCAATTGTTTTAACTTATTATTCCTAATTATTCATCTCTGAATTTCTTTGAGACCCTTGGAAAAAAACAACCTTCACATGGACTGCTGCAGCAGGAGATCTCTAAATGTGCCTTCATAAATTAAAATAAATCAATTAGGACATTCCAGCGCTTTGTATTACCTGACAGATGTTTGAATAATGCACTGGCATTACTGAAGTATCTCAGTAGTCTGGTCACATGGATGACATGTGATGGGCAGTCTCAGGTGTCACATCCAACCCCCATGGAAATTTGCATTCTTTAACTAAGACTGCCTCAAATGCTCTCCAGGGGCCAATCCCTCCCCGGTTACCAGGGAGCATGTCAAATGTAATTACCTTAACACAGAACGACACCAAAATGCTCTCCACTGACCATATTTACTCCTATGAGGAGTCTGCTCTCTGCAATCCCACTTTTCTGACCTTGGAAGCCAAAGGGAACCAGCACAGTGCCTGGGTCACACTGCAAAGCCACAGTCTGAAACAACCCCTCTGTGGGGTCAGATGCTTCATCCCTCACTCCCACAGCCCCTTCCCACCACACCACCACAACCTTCCCCAGACACCTCAAGCAGCAGCACAAGCAGAGGGTGTTTCCTGTCATCATCTGGGAATAGTCTCCCAGGGCCAGTTTTGGAAAAACTGACAGGAAATACATAAACCTCCCAGAGTGGGAAGACAGGCAAAAAGCAGAGCTACACACGCATGACCTTTCTGGCTACGCTGGTTCCAGAGCAGGCAGCTCTCCACAGAAAATTCACTCTGTGTTTGATGTCCCCGGAGTTTGTGCCCAGCTCCTGAGTTCTTGGCTCTCTCACCTGAAACAGTGTGCGACACACTGCCCTGTGCAGTCCTCACAGAGGCTGTGAGGGGACAGCCCACGTACCTGCTTCAGGTTCACACTGAAACTCTGGTGAGTCGCCTTCAGCAGGGCTCTCACGGTGAAGCTGTCAGGATCCTCTTTGTCCCTGATTTGGGATTCTTTTATCAGAGATTCCAGTTTCGTTCGTATGAAAGATTCCACCTGGTGCTGAGTTGCACCATTACTCTGAAAGACACCAGGAAACCGAGGTCAAGCAGAGGCTCGTGTCCATCCCATTACACACTGAGGGTCGCACAGCGCTCCCATTTCCTGCCTCTCTGCAAGGAAAGACTTTGTGCATAATCCTGCCCGATCCTGACTCTTCTGCCTGTGGCTTTAGCTGCCATTGCCCTTCTCCTTTTCCCCTCGTTCCTCCCAGCACAGCTCACAGTCCCCCCAGGACCTGGCCATGGGCTCTCTGCCCAACAGCTGTCACAAGCCCCACCTTCTCTTTCTGATGAGCAGGAATTCCCAGCTAATGCACTTAGAGACAACCTAAGCATCAGATTCCTGCTCCAAACAGTTAAAAAAGGAAGCAATTCCTGTTAATAGTCATCCAGACTACACAGACTCAAACCAGTCTCTTACATAAGGCACTTAAAATAAAAATGAATCCTATAGAACAGCATGAACCTGACATAGGAATTAAAAACTTAGAAATGAAGAACTCTGCTAACAACTGTAAGTAGGACATGCAGTGTGCATGTGAGAGATGCAGAGCTGTCACACCCTGGGAACTGACTGTGTGCACATACAAAGCAGGGCTTTAACTTGCAGTCGTCCTCAATCTCATCAGCACTGTCCTCTTCTGAAACTTCTCCTTCCTCAGCATCTGCTCCAAGGCTGCAGGGCAACTTCTTACCCTGAAATGAAGAAAAAACACGCCCAATAAATGTACGAGTGGTCAGTGTTGGTTAGTGCACCCAGTCTGCTCCTCTTGCTTTACCATCTGCTCCTAAATAAAGCACCCACTGGACTGGTGTGATACTGCTTCTGTGCACAGAAATGTTCTCAGCCTACCTGCTTCATCAGTGGGAGACAGGAATGACACTCAGATTTCTGCAGAAATGCAGAGGATTGATTTTAGGCTGCATTTTGAAATTAATAATGGTGCTGCTAATGAGTGGGTCAAATTCACTTCATGCTGGTACCTTTACACTGGCTTAAATCCCTGAGTGTTATTGGAGTGACTCGTTATACACACTTACAGAATGAAAATTATACCATTATTTGAAATTGTTTAGCTAGTGAATCAATACTGCCTTTCAAAGGAAAATGTATAAAAAGAGCAAAAACAATAGCAAAAAGATGAGAAGCTGGCTTACTTCTCAACAAGGTACTGATTCCTAAGTCTGATTTTATCTTTACCAATAGAGCTGCTTAAATTGAGCAGGAGATGGGAGACAGGGCTTTGTGCAGGGATCCTGTGATGCTCGAGATAGAATTTCTCATTCTGAAAACAGCTCAGCTCCACAGCAGCCTGCACCCACAGGGCTCCAGCAGTGAGAGCTGGAGGATCACACTGAAATTACAACCTCAGACATGCTGAAAAGCCAGCTCAGAAGTTCAGGTAAGAACCCAGAGCACCCAGCCTCTCCTGCCTTTAGTGCAGTGCCATGGGATTTCTCACATGAGTGACATTCCACACCATTTCCTGAGGATCCCTCAAACACCAGCCCCACGTGTTTGCACAGTTCATTAACCAGCAGCTACCCCAGAAAACCGATGCAGTGAAATGCAAAATCACGGCTGAGCACTCAAAGGGCTTCTAATTCAGGGTCAGCTCTGTTCTGTGCACTGCAGCATGTTCAAACCAGCATCAGAGTGAAACTGTGAATCCCTGTAGCCAGACTGATACCAAGGAGAGAGGGAAAGCCAGAGTATCCTGACAGTTCCCACAGAAGTAATTGCCCCCATGTGCCCGGGCAAATTAGACAATCTAATAGGGCAGAACTCTATTAATCATCCTCCCAAAGGTCTGCTTTGTGCTTCTTTCCTGTTCTATCCACTCTGGCCTTTGAAAATCCTTTCAGAGCAAATCAGTTTGGAGCGAGAGGCTCACACAATTAATCCTGCACAGAGCACCAGCTCCAGGGCTCCGGGGCCTCCTCCAGCTCCCCCCGAGCTGCTCTTCTCCCATAAACATGGCACATGAACCACAAACAGGGTTCCATTCCATGAACTGCAGCTCAGAGCTGGGCGAGGGGAAAGGCAGGAAATCTTCAATTTTCTATCATCCCAAAGTACTTTGTCCAAGGGAGGACTGTCAGATAATGTTTAGATACTAAAGGGATACGAACTGGTCCTCCAAAGCAAATTGACAATAAATATCACAAGCTGACTTTTGTTGCATTCTGAACGTGCCCAGCAGCAAGTTACCTTCACTAGGATCTTCCCTTTTAAATCCTGAGGGCTGGGAAGCTGTCTGGGATCTCCAGTGCTCACAGACGACAAGTCCAGTTTGTCACCAAATATCTCCTTCAGGTACTGGGCGATCTTCTTTTGCTGTTGAATACTGCAGTGGTTTTCAATGGACAGTATCACTGGGAACCTGGAAACAAAGCCCCGACGCTGTCACAGCCGTGCGTGGAGAGACAACTCCTGCACTCCTACCACCCCACTTGTGCATGGAACAGCCTAGCTCTTCCACAAATTTGCCCCACTGTTTTCTAAACTCTTGGCAGCCCCAGAGTTCTATGACAAGGAACCCCACACCAACCCCACACCAACCGAAGAACCACCTCCTTTAGTTCTGAAAGGACCACCTCGTATTTCTCATCAATAACACCAAACTTTCATGCTCAGTTGTTTTTGTCCCACATATCCATTGCTGGGTGCTTTTTTTTTAAAGTAAAGAGAAGGAATTATTTTCCTTTTATTCTCTTTAGACTACCCAAAATTCTCTACACCCACTCATGATTTGAGACTACTTTGTGTGTGTATATATATATATACACATGGTTAAAGTCCACGGTTTTCATAATAAACTGTTAGAAAGCACCATGGCAAATTAAACAGATTCAGAACACTATCCCACACCTCAGTATTTCCTCACACTACACATGACAGCTTTTCAATTTTCTTGCTCAAATAAAGTATTTTCAGTAGGTAGAGAGCATCACGGTATTGATTTTTCAGGAGAATTTCCCTGTGGATGTGAGTGGGAAGTTCTATTGAAAGACACTCAGCAGTGTCAGACTGTCCAAAGCCTTATCGAGTTTAAGAGCACAAAAGGTTCAGCTTAGGCAGAACTCTCTCCCTCAACTGATGGGAAGAGCTCGTGCAGCTGAACAATAAACACAACATGGGCAATAAACAGGGGAACAGAATCAACCCTAATGTGTTTAAAGGAATATTTACACTTCCTGGGCTCGATGGTTGTTTTCAATGTGGCATTAACTACAGAAAACAGGTGTCGCTTCAAACCGGGCTCCACACTTACTCATTTTTGATGAAGGCGTATTTATTGATGGTTTCTGCCACGTCCCGGAAGAGGATTTTGGAAGTCAGGGTGTAGCCATGGTGCACCACTGGCTCCCCATCTGGGCCATCCCAGCAATCCACTGTTAAGACCAGAAAAGCCATACATTAGGAGATGCCCCCAGCCTCATCCATTCCTGTGCTGCCAGCGGAGCTCACCTGCTCAGCCACGCAGGGGCCGACAAGGTTCACTCCACCTCGTGCCACCTCTCTCTCCATCTCCTCTGACCTGCCAGCTGAGCTCAGACTGACGTGGCAGTCTTTTCCTAGGTCAGATGAGAATTCTGCATCCTAGAACTAGTTTTTTCCTTTGTATTAAATTGAGGTTTTTTCCTCATATATAAAACTACAAAGATGTAATAGGTCAAATAATGTTTACAGCTACCTTGGGAAAGCAGTTTTTGCTTCTGTGCAATTTAGAACTATTTAAAAAGAATTTATCTTTTCCCACTCCCAATTCAACTTGCAGCTTTATAACTGATTGTATGAAAAGCAGCATCAAATCCAGCACATGTAGAATGGACCAGCATAAGAATGCTTTTCCTAATGAATGCCTGCACCCTGAATTTGGACCAAACTTGTCACTGCTGTTGCCTCTACAGGCAGTTAAACTTCCCAAGGAGAAAGCTGCAGAGCTATTCTCCAGGCTCTGAGGTAGCTGCAATAGCTTTGAGGTCAAGCAAAATAACACTGCTGAGTGTTCCTGTGAGCTTTTCTGCAGAAGGCAATCACCCAGTTTTCTCAGGTTCATCTTCTCTAATTAATTTCTAAGTAGAGACTTACAACATTTTTTTTCCAGATAACTTTTTGTAATGCTAGTCATAAAAAACTAATATTGAGTCTAACTTTGTCAAAAGACTTTCTTCATTTCTGGACAAGAAAAATACTAATGCTGATATAAAAATACTAATGTTTTGTTATTATTTAAATCACACAGAGCTTGAACAAGAATCCAGTGTGATCTCCACGTGCCCCCGTGGCAGGGGGCTGGAACTGGATGATCTTTAGAACCTCTTCCAACCGCAGCCATTCTGTGATTCTCCGGTGCCCAAGACGATCATTCCCAACAGAAAAATTCAGTTCAGAGCGGTCAGGAGCTGCTGCGGCGCCTGAGCCTGCCCAGCATCGCTGCCGGGAGCGTGGCCCTGACCCCGCCACGGCCGGGGGGACCCCGGCCCACCTTCGACGCAGCGGCAGCCGGCCTGCAGCACCCGCGCGTACATCTCGGCCCGCGACTGCGACAGCAGCTGGTCCCCGCTCAGGTAGGTGTTGTGCGACGAGGCGATGAAGTAGTGGCACAGGGGCTGCTCCATGTCCTGGTGCACCTCGCGGTGCAGGGGGTTGGACACCTCGCACGCCGGGCTGCGCATGAAGCTGGTGAAGCCTGGGGGGCAGAGGGACACGTCAGCCACGGCAGCGGGCAGGGAACCAGGGAACGGCACGGACACGGCAGAGGGCAGGGAACAGACACGAACACAGCAGAGGGCAGGGAACGGGCACGGACACAGCAGAGAGAGCGCTGGGCTCCTCCCAAAGCTGGGGATCTAGCAGTGGGCTCGGACAGGGGCAGGGAACAGGCACGGACACAGCAGAGAGAGCGCTGGGCTCCTCCCAAAGCTGGGGATCTAGCAGTGGGCTCGGACAGGGGCAGGGAACAGGCACGGACACAGCAGAGAGAGCGCTGGGCTCCTCCCAAAGCTGGGGATCTAGCAGTGGGCTCGGACAGGGGCAGGGAACAGGCACGGACACAGCAGAGAGAGCGCTGGGCTCCTCCCAAAGCTGGGGATCTAGCAGTGGGCTCGGACAGGGGCAGGGAACAGGCACGGACACAGCAGAGAGAGCGCTGGGCTCCTCCCAAAGCTGGGGATCTAGCAGTGGGCTCGGACTGGGGCAGGGAACAGGCACGGACACAGCAGAGCGAGCGCTGGGCTCCTCCCAAAGCTGGGGATCTGGCAGTGGGCTCGGACTGGGGGCAGAGTGAGGCCAGACTGACTCAGAAGCAAATGCCCGTTTTTGACGGAGCTCCTGGCTGGCGCTCCGGTGCTGAACCGCAGTGCCCTGAGTGCGGACGGGGGCACACAGGACGGCGGCCACCCAAAGCAGAACCGTGGATCAGCAGCCAAGTCACTGACCCAGCCATCTTCACGTCACAATTTGCTTTTTTCTGCAAGTTTATTCAAGAAGGTGGTACTTGATTTATAACCCTCTAAACGAGAGCAGCACTGAACAGAGAAAGTTTTAAAAATATCATTCTTTAAGAATGAAACATGTAAAATATCTGCAAAGGACAGTGCAAACAACCCCAGCCCTGAAAGCAGCTCAGAGATAAAAGCAGCAGAAGCAGGTTAAGAGGAGCAGAAATGCTTACAGAAATATTTTTAAAGTGTCACAGCATGTTTGTTTTACTCTCCTTATTTCAGTTCAAGTGCAGCGCCCTGGGTCACGTCAGAAGCTTGTTGAAGGGAGGCCAGACCCAGGATTTAAATACCACATGGAGGAAGATTCCTACTTCCCCCCTCCCCAAATCACCATGTACATTATGCTGCTCCACGGAAGCTTCCTTCTGGGCAAAGGAACACACCATGGCATTTAATCTATTTCATCCCAGCTCTGAGTCTGATTTGATACTAAGTTGGATTCTGAATAAACATACGATTTACAATTGCTTTCACAAACCATGTGAATCAGGTATTAAAACCCAATGAAAATGCAACTATCTGTACTTTATTTCACAGAAGCATAAATGAATGGATTGTGCAGAATCCCAGCTCTCCATAACCAGGGCAGGATGAACACTTGGCTTTCATGACCTCACTGGGAGCAGGCTGTAGCATAAACTAAGTGGTACAGGACAGTTTGTGTTTGTCTTGCACAGAGTGAGCAATAAATCCCCACAGCCCCAGGCATCCATCCCCGCTCCTGGAGGACGGCTGTGACGGATGGCTGGAGAGCTGCTGCCTCACCCCACCTACTCACATCTCCCCCCTGGCTCACAAAAACGCACCCACGCTCCTGACTGCTGATCCAGGGGACTTTGTGTCACAGGCAAACAGCAAAAGCCTCACCAAAACCCATCCAAGCACTTCTACTCCACTGCAGCATAGTGAGACAAAACTCACTCTGAAATCAAACTTTTACCTTCAATCCCAAGAACATTTTGCTTCTTGTTTTCTTCTGACACTTCAAACTTCTGTATGATGTCCAGACAATATTCTGGTGTCACATTATTCATCTGCACAAAAACAACAGTGGTGGTACACTTATTTTTAATGCTCTGTCACCAGCATGTGAAAATCTACTTAACCTGGTGGAGACAAATAGGAGTGAGAGGTAGCCATCAATTAAAACCTATGTCATTTTAGTCTGAAGATTAAAATTAGCTGTTTAGCAGCCTTAATAGTTGTACTGGCCAATACTGCTGAAATGAGAACTATGACATTATATTCTTTAATGTAATCTTCTCAGACATGCAAAAAGTTTTGGCAGGCTTGGATTTAATTTTCATGCATTTTCCACTCCTATGATTTCATTACTTCCAAGGGAGTTCACTATAATACACAGGCTAGGAGAGAAATAATTAAATTCTGAAATGAAAAACAGCAGCTTTTCTGAAACAAATAGGAATTTTGTCAACAGCTTCAGCTAGCCCACAGCTGAGGTTCTAGATGATTTGTGGGGCACTTACAAGTAGGCACTCATATTTCCTTCAGAACTAAAGGAAAGAAGTAGCTTCCATCACTCATCTCATCTTTCCTCACTCCCTTGAGTTGTAGAGAACCAAAGGCAGAATGAGGACTGCGTGGATTTCATTTCTCCACTACCTGCACCACAGGAAGACAACACTGGCACTCAAACCTCTGGCACTTTCCTTGTGCCATCATCCTGTTCACTCTTTGTACTGTTCCAGCTAAGCCAACCATCCTGAGATGCTGCAGGAATTACACAGGATGATAAAAAAACAACAATTCAGTAGAAAAAATAACTGATTATCCTTGCTCAAGTTGGTGTTTGATTGCAAACACTGCTCAGAGCAGGCCCTGTTCTGGCACGAGCTGGCTCGAATTAACTTCTCCGTTATCCCCAAGGCTCCTTGCTGGCCCAGTGTGGGGTTCTCATGTGCTCTAGGAATGGAAATGTCTCATCTAGTCCAAAGCTGCATCTGCTGGGGAATAGTCCACGCATTTGTGCTTTTTCAATTGTAGCTTGAGAGGTGATGATTCTGGCCACTCATTTTTTCATCACGCTTTAAAGTACTCCACTAAAAATAATATGGGGTGTTCTCCTGAACAGGGAGTTCTCCTAAAATAAGAAGCCAGTTTAGCAAGCTAACAAAAACCCCAACCCGCTTTTGTTCTGTCCTCAGGCTGCAGAATATTTAACATCTTGCCAAATGAGTAGCAGATGGAGCAGAACAGACTGTCCACAGATTTCCAAGCATCCAGACAAGAGCAAAACCAAAATGCTGTTTGGGTGAGGGCCCTGGGGAGCTGCCTCCTGGCTGGGAGCACGATCAGCCTCTGGGGCAATGCTGCCCTGCCCGGGGGCATCTCCCAGTGCTGGGGACTGGGAGGGGCACAGGAGTGCGAGGTGCTTCCAACGTGCCCAGCCGAGAGGTTCCTCTCCAGGAGCTCCTGGTTTCACTCTTTTTATGGTTGGCTTTTGGAACAACGCTGAGCAGAGCGGTTCCCCAGACAGCTCTGCCCTCTCGGTGTTTCAGGAGGGCACACAGAGCAAAAAGAGGATGCAGAATGCCAGACCTGACAGTCAGCTCGGGGTGTCTGCTGCATCAGGAGCTCCATAATGTCCCTGTGCACCCCCAAAGACAGCTCCCCCACCTCTGCCACCTGTTCCTCTTCCCGCTCCAGGTCCCTGAGCACTCTTTCACACCACTGTGCTGGGCACTTCAAAGCAGGTCAAAGTCTTTCTAGAAGCATTTCAAAAAACAATAAAACCATCAGAATTCTCTTCTGTTACATCTGTGCTTTGCCCTCTGCCCCAAGCTGATATTTTCCATAAAATCCTTTCCCTACACTTGAATGTAAGTACATGGCCATATAAAAGGATGCAGATATTGCCATACCTTCTGTTCCACCTTCAGAAACTGAGCCAGCTCCTCAGCAGTGAGGTGATCCTTCTTGTCACTGTAGCTTAGGAGCAGCAGGTAGAGATCTCGACGCAAGGACATCATCTTGTAAAACACTGAGAATTCTTCAAAGTTCAGGGTTCCCTGGTTCTCATCTGTGTCTGCCTCCTAAGAGGTAAAGGCACTCAGGTAAACATGCTCAACACAGGAGAAATTGGGGAATAAAACAGGTCAGGACTTGTGTACACCAACAGAAATGTAATAAATTCTAGTCTGCAAGACTGTTCAGACACAAATTCTAACAGGCTAAAATAACTGCAAAATTATATCATCATCTCTTGGGTTTTTGGTGAAAACAGTTACTAAACTAAAGCCACAGATTCCCTATGAAACTCTAATTTCCTTCTTTAATTTCAAATTTATTTCCCCCATAAAGAGGCTCACCCTGGGCTTTATTCTGATCTATTGCCCTCCTGTATGCCCTGCAGTTATCCTGGATTAAAACACAGCAAGAGGCATAACAATATCACCCCACGGCTTCCCCAACAACGGTCTGATATCTTAAAACATTCAGGAGAATATCAGAGTCTTAAATGCCCATTAATTTAACCTGCAGCACTCTCAGCCCCAGCAGTACTCTGCAGAGGGGACAGCTCTGCAGCAGCACTGAGACTCCACACCAAAACATACACCCAGCATCTCCAGTCTTGATTTTCTGTTTCTCCTCGGAGGCAGGAAGAGAAGAAAACAGTACTTAGCACACACTAATACAAGCTTTCTCCTGTGAACATCTGCCTAAGAGGATTGCTTTGGATTTTCAAAACAAAGAATATATTCTGGAGAGCGGCTGGCAGGCACTGTGTGGGTCTCCATGCAGAAAGGAGCTGCAAGCTCCTATCACAGCAAGTCAGCTGAGGGGAAAAGAATTCCCAGCTAAAGGGTGTTGAATGGGATTTTTAATCATTTTCTATCTATTACACACCTTAAATGACATTTCTAATCTGTGGGAACAAGTACAACCCAAATTCATCTCTGCAACACCACCCCACCAGTTTCCACACTCCAGCTCTTTGGGAGTAATTCCACACTCCAAAGATGTATCTCTAACGAGGATTTCATGCCAGACAAACAAAGCACTTTTGACCATAGAAAATTCTTCAACTGTCCCATGTTTTACAGAAACCAGCTTTGAGCTGGTACTGGTTTGGAAAGTGAATATGGCTTTTTTTTTCTCTCCATTATGTCCTTGGCTAATCTTTCCTTCCCTACAGTAAACACAAGGACTGGTGGAAAACGGGAGGTGTTTTCAGACAACAGAAGTAAAAAAATTATTCTAAATCAATCAAATCTAAAGGGCTAAATATGAGGAAGTTGTTAAAGAAAACCTAATTAGTTGCTTAAAGCCAGTTTCTATTAAATAGTTTTCCATAAAGGAAATGAAAAAAGATTTCAGTAGCAACGGAGTAACTTCATTGTCCATCAATGCCAGCACTGAACAATTCGGTTCACAAAGCTGAAACCAACAATGCAGCAGAAAGAGTAACACTGATAACTCTTCTGTGTGCTTCATGTGACTTAAACAATGTTCTGATGCCTGTCTGTCTACAAAAAGTGACTTAAAACAATGTTCTGATGCCTCTCTGTCTACAAAAAGTGACTTAAACAATGTCTGATGCCTCTCTGTCTACAAAAAGTGACTTAAACAATGTTCTGATGCCTCTCTGTCTACAAAAAGTGACTTAAAACAATGTTCTGATGCCTCTCTGTCTACAAAAAGTGACTTTAACCAATGTTCTGATGCCTCTCTGTCTACAAAAGGTAAGACTCTGAAAAAGCCTGTGAGCTGCTGGGATTTTAGTCCCCAGCTGCAGGTCCTGCTCTGGATCTGCCCAGAAATGGACTCAGCTGGCCCCCTCTTCCCGCAGGCACCGACCTGGAACATCTGCCGGACCTTCCTGCGGGGCAGGCCCACGTTCAGCTTGTGCATCAGCTGGTGGATCTCCTCGATGTTCAGCAGCCCGTCCCCGTTCTTGTCAGCCTCCTCGAAGGTCTGCTTCACCCAGCTGCCAGCGTGTCAAGGACAGGCACCACAGGTGATCTCCTCACGGAGACGGGAGGCAGGGCAGCTCAGGAAAGAATCCTTTTTGCCCCTGCCCTTGCTACAGCTCAGTCAAATGCTAAAACCAGAACTGGTTTATGGCAATTATTTACAGCTCAGATCACACCACCAGCCCCTCTGCACTCCCATTTCTGATACTGGCTCCTCCTCTGAGAACGTGCTCTAAAGTTTTCAGATACTGCTGGGCTTACTCTGGGATCTTCTTCCACCTCCCCCTTCATTGTACCTGCAGTTCACTTCCCAGCCAGCACCTTTCACCCCCTCCTCGCACAAATATCCCTCAGCACCTCCTGCTAAGTTCTCGCAGTAGCTGGGAGTGGTACGGAGTCATTCTGTGTGCAGCCTCCCAGCTGCCACATTGGATAAAACAGGGCTTGCAGTGATGTTTCACCAGGAGAGAAGATACAGCAGATAGGAGCAGCTCAGAAAAGCCATGGTTAAATATAGCAAGCTGAGGACAGGTGCAACAGAGCACAAAATACAGCCCCAATGGATCTGTGCCTGTTGTGGACCAGAATCAAACACGGGAGATACAAATTAAAATACCTGAAATATGTATATTCTCCAGGAGTATTTACAATTGACCACTGGAGATTTCCATGAGGCGGAAGAATAGGCAGGTTACAATTTTAATTAATATGGCCTCGGGTTTTTGTTTTTTTCATTGTTTAGGGGGAAGAGTGTTTGTGTATAACGTTTCAGCCATCGCTGTTGTGAAAAAAAGGCACACGAAGAAAACCTTCAGTGGACATGAGGTTCATTTTGGCTACTGGGCTACAGCAGACATTTAAGGAGCTTTAAGGATTTGTGCTCCTGACAAACAATGGAGGCTGGGAAGGACACGAGACATCTGACTCAGACAAGAGAAACAGAGATGGCCAGGAGTTACTGAGGTGTTGAGATAACTAGAAATAACTGGTTTGCCCCTTCAAAAAGGAATTCATTAACAAAATGCAAGCCTATCCCCTGACTCCCGTGCAGCTTGATCCGCTCCCCAAGGCACAGCCCATGTTTTGTCACACACATAAGTGCCCGTGTCAAACCCATCGCTCAGGTTTCCACTGCAATCAGTGGAAGGGTTTTGGCCACCCAGCAGGAGGCGAAAGGCCACCCTGTGCTGAGGTGACTGCAAGCCACAGCAGGAATATGAACCAGGAGGAAGGCCTGGCTCCTCAGAGGATACTGGTCGTGCGTTCTCTGGCGCTTGGCGAGCGAGTCCTCGTCGCTGATGCCGGCCATCAGGTACTTCAGCCCCGTGATCCAGGTGCGAGCCTCCTCCGGGTTGGACGTGATCAGGTCCAGGCTCTCCAGGTGGCTGCCGTGGTAAATGGTGAAGCAGCAGCTGGGGTCGAAGCTGCCCTCGGCGTGGCGGTGGAAGATCTCCGACTGCCGGCCCTCGCTGACTTTGTAAATGGAGTCGATGACAACTTGGGCGGAAAAGGGAAACAGAAGGACACGCTGGGACAGCCAGCCAGCCTCTTCCTGCTCTCACAATCCTGAGTTATTCAGGCTCAGAGGCATTAAACTTTATTACTGTTACATCTTCACATCCCAAAGCCCTGTGGGACTGAAGGTTTTCTTGCCATGGCTGTGCCAAGTGCCGGCTGCCCCGGAGGCTCCGAGCGCTCCCCGGAACATCACGGGGCTGAGGCTACAGAAAGGGAGCAGGGGACACAGACACCAAGTGTCTCCCATCAGTCCAGGAGCCCCTGCACAGCTCTGTAATTCACATTCTAATACTGAACTGCCCTAGAAATTGAAAGAAATACAAGTTTACTTTTTGCCTTTTCGCTCTTGCGGGAGGGCCTCCATCGGATGCAGGTCCTGTGCTCGTCCAGGTAGAAGAGACGGACCAGCCCCTTGGTTCCACTCTTCAGCTTCACCATCTGCGTCCCAGACTGCATCACGCTCATGCATCTTTCAACTGTGAGGCAGAGCAGAATAAATTCAGCTGAACGGCCAGCTCGTCTCACTAACGGCACGGCTAACGGGCTTCCCAGCACCTGCTCTGACTCCAACCTCCAACGGCAGAGTCAGCAGTGCTGGGAGACTGTTCCTTCTTCACTGCCACCTTCTCCACAGAGGGAAATGGAACAGATCATGTGCCAGAACACCCTCACGACAAAGGAAAGCAAAGAAAACTTTAACGTATTTTGAAGGAAGCTATTTTATAGTTGTTTTGTGCTCGTCTTATTTACATTTTTTTATATTACTAAACATAGTGCTGTAATTTTAAACCCCAGCACTCCATGTATTTGGACTGGTGAGATCCTCATTCAAACCCCCGAGTCCTCTGGGCTCAGTAACCCCGGAGTTTGTCCCTCGTGCTGTGACACAGGCAGAGCTGCTCGCACAATGACACAGACACCACTCACACCCTCTCCGTGCTGCCACCAACCTTCGAGCACACACTGGGATGATTTCCTTTTATCCACCCATCCCATCCGGATGATAAGGCTTTTTTCCCCCGTGTGTTTTGACTAAAATAAACCCATTTCTTCCATTTCATCTCACATCTTCCCTCCTGCAGCCTTCCAAACACGAGGATCAAGATAACATTTCCTCTTGATCTGAGTATATATCCATGCTCTTAAATTACCTTCTGGTTTTATCCATTCACAGCCTCTCCTCACTTGGTATCACTCCAAATTCATCTCCCTGGGTGATTTGTTTACACTCTAGCTGGCTCCCAAATAAACTCTCTGGGTCTGTCTTTATTTCTTATCACCCTTCCTCTCTCCAGCACTTCTCTCTCCGGTGCTCCTCAGTGTCAAAGCAAAGACCAACCCCCGCTCCCACTCCTCTCTGCCAGAGCTGGGATTTATTTATTCTCCCAGCTCCCAACAGCTCTGACACATTTACAGGCAGTCAGAGCAGCATCCACACACTGGGCAAACCAGGGATGAGCAGCCCTTGGCACTGGAATAACCTTCCCTGGCTCCCTCACACACGGGGAGCTGGCAAGGCAAACCCCACATGGAGTAAAACCCCATCAGAAGGAGCCTTTCTCCTGAGTTCTCTTTCTTGGAGGAAAGGGGACTGAGGTTGAGCTGAACAGACCCAAACTCTTCTGAAAGCATCACGTGAGTGCAGTAAATGTGTCCTTTATTCCGTCCATAAATAATGGCACCCCCTGGATCAGCACACACCCTGAATGAAGAGGAGAGTTTGGAAGGGCTTTAAGACAAACCACAAATGTGACACAGATCAAGGCAGAAGGAGATGTTAGACCATATCCACACGTTGCCTGGGGTAGCATTAACTTGGATCTGTCTGAAGATGCACAGAATACCAGGAAGACAAACCTTTACACCATGAGGGACAGAAAACTCAGAACCTGAAAGAAAGATGAACTGAAGCAAATGTAGTCTCTAAAACTCCCTATGTGCATCCACACAGGAATGGCTTTTCTTGGCAGAGCCAGCCTTTCCCTGTGGAACTGAGTTTAGATCAGGTTGGCCTTGGATTCCTACCAAGACAAACACGACTTGTCCCAGGAGAAATGAGGTCCTCCCTGCACGTGTGGCTACACCAACGTGCCCTGCTCCATCAGCCTGGCACACACCTCACAGGCACCTTTGGATTCCACTAATAGAGAGATCACTTCCAGCAGGGCTTTAGCTCAGTAAGAGGTTTAGCAACAAGCTACTCAACACAGAAAATCTGCTTCTTTGCACCTAAGGCTAGCAGTTACTGGTGAAAGTCTTACCAAAAGAACTAATTCTCAAGTAATTCTCTCTATTAGCATCAGCTCAGTTGTCAGAGAAAAAAAATCCCAGCCCGGTTTCGCTAAAATGCTGTTGAGGACAGCCAGCAAAAGGCAGAAGGGAGAAGACTGCATTTATTCAATATAAGAAAAGCAGAGAATGGGCCAGAGTCAGGTAACTGCACTCAACAAAACTGTGGGAGAAAATAAAAACCATAAAAGGCAATCCAGTTCCTTCTTCACCTCTTCAATTGCCTAAACATTTCTACATCACGTTTGGAATTGTTATAGGTGCAGTCACATTCATACTTCAGGCAGACTTCAGTTACATGGAATAGATTTTAAAACACTTTCTTTCACAAAGTGGAAGAAACCCAGTTCCTGCCCAAGATCTCAACAGCCTCCACCTCCCAAACCCCACCTGCAGTAGGTCCAGTGCCCCAAGGAGCACCATCTTTGCTGCTTGCACTTCCCCAGTTCCACAAATACCATCAGAATTCAAACACTTAAAGAATAGCAAACGTGTAAGAGAGTTCATGGCACCGTTCCTGCTGTGTAGGTGTTAATAACAAAGACTCCACGTTCAGGAAGGGACTGGGGTAATGGAAATGCCACAGCAATCACGGGCCCACTGGATTTCAGCTCTGCAAACCATTTACAAAACACCCCATCCTCTCCTTCAGGCTATTTATAAAATATAAGCACGCAAATAGAAAAGGTCTTTTTGAAATCTATTCTCAGTATGCTAATGCCAGTCCCTTGCCAGACACCACACATTAGCATCTGAATCAGGGAAGGTATTGAGCAGTGCAGGGCACAATAAAGCTCCAGAAGAGCAGTTCGGGAAGGATTTCACTAAGGAATAGGGAAGCTGGTTCCAGAAAAACATCTAATCCTGTAGATAAACCAAGAATACAGAGTAAGTGAAGCAGCTCCTCAATGCAGACATAGATTAAAATTTGAGGAAGCAAGACATGATTCCCATTAAAAGATATTTTTCTAACACACAGACTAGCTGTGCATTTTTTGCCCAAAGTCTGAAAATTAATTAAGTTAAACTAGAACATGATGTAGCTTACATTACAAGACCAAAGAAAATTAATCTGGAAGTTTAAATAAAAAATTATGCTTATACAATGAAAAGGAAGGTGTCCCTGCCTATGGCAGGGGGTTGGAACTGGGTTGTCTTTAAGGTCTCTTCCAACCCAAAGCACTCCATGATTCTGTGATATTTAAAGCTTTAATTTAAAATTTAAAACCCCTGAAAACTACACTCCTGTTTCCAGAGTTATGCAAACTTGACAGCCTAAAATCATCCCAACAGACATCCTGGAGTTTAATGGGATTTAATAATGAAAGACCAGTCTACTTCTTTTCCTCCCAGAATAACCCTTTAAAGCAATACAGACCTGAATTCAAACAGCACTTTTTAACCTTCAGTTCAGCCGTGAGAGTCACTCCTAACACAAACGTCTCCTTTGGGGAGGAGCAGCTTCTGTACCCGAGAGTAAACCAGATACAAACCCATCTGTGCCAGCTCGACCTTCCGTGGGGCGGCCACGCTGCCCAGCACGCGG
>VWPU01009185.1:0-16873 GCA_013398955.1 Callaeas wilsoni
CCTCCCGGGATTCTGGGATTCCCGTCACATCCGTAGCCTGCTCACTTTTTCCCGGCACCTCAGTGACGTCGCATCCCTTGGAAGAAACCTCCACCAACTCCGGGGATTGAAGAGCGTATTTACATCCTCGCAGTGCTCTAATCCCTGTCTCTGTATTGTCTGCAAACAGTAGGAGAACGGGAATGCCGCCCGGAGAGCCGGGAGTCATGGACACCTCGTGCTGGATGGAGGACAGGAACCAGCCACGCTCGTTAGTCCTTAAATTAGTGAAGCGCTGCCAAGGTAACGGCTCTCTCCACAATATTGTTGTCTTGACTAAACAGCTTTCCCTAAGCTCCGTTGAAATAATCTGTTTTTTCACCTGCAGGAGTGAAACATTCGAGCCGACATTCCAAGACGGATCTGGTTAAGGCCATAAAAATTTTGTGGTAACCTATATATTATTTTTATGCATATGCTTAACGCGATGTGTTTTATGAACGTGCTAAAGTGCCATAAATCACCCAAAATGCGGTGTAAAACACTTCGGGCTCTTAGCAGAGTATCAGATGCTCGCACTTATTCCATGTATCCGTGGGCTCCTGCAGATGCGGGAGGGTAGGGACATGTCACCTCCTGGGAACGGGAGAAAGATGGGAATACGGCTGTTCTTCCGCGTGGGAGGTCGGGAGAGCAGTGCCCGGGTCTGTGCTGGATTAGCGGCCAAAATGAAGGCAGAATACGTGGAAGAACGGCACAGCTCCAGCATTTACCGGGTGTAACCCCAACAACCGGAGTTTCACAGGAATTGCGTTGCGGGAGAGAGGAATTCTGTCTCTTCCAGAGGATAAAGACGAATACACTGACATTTCTGCTTCTGCAGAAGCCCGACATGAGAAGTCCTAAGGAAAACTGAACCCCTTGGCTGGCTCTGCTGAAGATCAGGATCCAGAGTGGATGAGCTCCTGACTAACCTGCTGTCCCCTGTTCCCTTGGATTTATGGATCCGGGCCCATTCCATACTATGTCCTTCATTTTTTCAACTCCAACAAGTGTGGCCTGTGTGACTTAGATGCTTAAGTCAGGCTGGAAAAGCATCCAAAAAGCTTTTCAAGCTACGGGATTGGAAAAATTTGGAGATGAAGGTGCTTCAGAACTTTTCATATCCTGGACACTGTTCATTGTCTTCAAGTCATGTTGGAAAAATTGGCATAAAAGAAATTTCCCTCTTTTATTTATTTTTTTTTAATTAAATGGGGTCATAACGATCCTTTTTGCTTGTATTACAAAATGTTAGAAATGAGTTAAAAAAGAGGGACTTGTCCCAGGAATTTAGGCAAAGATTTGATACCGGTGGTTTGCAGATTTGATATCCTGCTCCGGTGGTCATCAGTGAAGGACATGGTGGGAATCTGGGAATGCTGGAGCTGTCCTGTGCAGGGCCAAACTGGACTCAGCGATCTTTGTGGCTCCCTTCTAACTCGGATATTCTATGATTTAATATCCCAAGCTTTAAATGTGTAAAAATCAGGTGGATTTCAGAAAATGGTACTCTGAGCAGAGAAGGGATAAAGAAGTGAGTGTTTAATTTAATGTTTTTACTGCTTTTTGACTGACTGGCAGCAGAGAGCTCTTCCTGAGGGAGCTGCTGGTGATTTCAGTTGTCCTGGAACTCCCAATCCCTACACCCCGGAGTTTGGGATAAGGCAGCTCCAAGAGAAGCATCAGATGGGTGAGGTGTCAGGAGAGCTGGAAGCTGGAAATAGCCCAACAAGTTTCATATCCTGCTGGTGCTCCACCAAAACCAACACATTTCCCCAGAGCACTTCACTCTCATCGAGGTGAGGAAGTGTTTTCCAATGGAAAAGCATTCCATGTGACCGGATCTTACAAAAGGTCAATTCAGGCCCCGGTAAAATTAATTTGGGTTCTTTGAAAGTGGGCATCCACGGGGACCGGGTGAAATTTTTATTTGTTTTAACAAATAATTTGTTTGGTTCTACTTGAGGAAACTCACGTTGACTTTGGCTGGGCTCGGGTTTCAGCCCTGAGAACAGACAGTCAGAAAATTCAGAGTTATGGAGTTAAATGTGCTGGAAAAATGGCCCTGGAGAAATGGGATGGATAATTACAGAGTGGGAGATCCTTTTTGGGGTTGAGAGGAAAAGGAGGAGCAGAAGGAGACAGTGGCATAAAAGGTCTGGAGAGCAAAGCCTGCTCCTTTGTTTTAGCTGAAATCCATGTCCATGCCTGTTCCCTGGGATTCAGTATCCCCACAATGTGATCTCTCGTGGACTAATTTAGAGTCAGCCTCAAATTCCTGCAAAACAAAAAATCCCAGATTCCCAAACCCGCAGGAGCCAGGAGCGGCTCTGGAGTGGCAGGAGTGCGCAGTATAAGACAGTGTTTGTTGGTATCCGGGGATAAGCCCAGATCCTGGCTGTGCCTGGCAGTTTGGGAAGTCTCCTGTCGGAGCACAATAAGGATTTAGTGGAATTCATGGAATCACCAACCTGGTGGAGGGATCACCACAATGGTCTGGAGCTCTTCTCTCCCTGCCGGCAAAACAGGCACCAGAGGCTTCCAAAACACAGGAGGGGAAAGGAATAAAAATGGGAATAACAGGACGAGGCAGCAGTGCCAGGATCAGACACTCAGGGCTGGGTTTGGGACGTGGCTCGGAGATGGATTCTGCGCTCGGACCGGGACACAGAGAGGCAGGAGGATGTGAGAGCCGTGGGATGTTGCGTGGGGAGGAAACTCCACCACCCCCATTTCTGTCCTTTTCTGCCCTTCTCACCAAACTTCCAGCGCCTCAGTCCCAAACTTCAACGAGAAAAAGCCCCCAGGAGATGCCGGTGGGGAAATGCCGACAAGCTGCCGACAGCCCTTAGGGTATTTCCAGGTTAACCATTCCAAACATGGAATACCCTGAGTTGGAAGGGATCCATCAGGACTGTCAATCCAACCCCTGGCCCTGCACGGACACCCCAACAATCCCACCCTGGGCATGCCTGGCAGCGTTTTCCAAACGCTCCTGGAGCTCTGGCAGCCTTGGGAATGTGCCCATTCCCTGGGGAGCCTGGGCAGTGCCCCACCACCCTCTGGATGAGGAACCTTTTCCCAAATCCAACCTAACCCTCCCCTGACAGGGATGGCGACTCCACCACTCCCCTGGCATGCTGTTCCAATGCTTGACAACGCTTTCTGTGGAAATACTTTTTCCTAATATCCAGTCTAAACCTCTCCTGGTGCAACCTGAGGCTGTTTCTTCTTCTCCCGTCCTTTGTTCCGTGATCCAGAAGTGGCCAGAAGGATCTGCTACCCTCAAATTTAAATAAATATAAATACAAAATAGAGAATTGTTTCAATAAATCTATATTTAAATGTCATGAGATAATGTCCTAAAGGATTTTTGGCAGCTCAGTTGAAGTGTCTTTGGAAAACAAGATTAATTTGAACAGAGGAGTTAAAAAAATCCAGCTCACATGGATTCCCACTTCCCGTTTTGGGATATCTTCCTTTTGGTTCTGCTGTAAATATTTCAAGAAGAAAGTAGAACTTTTTCTTTGTTTCTTCCTCACAGTCCCAATTATCAAATTGGGATTAAAATATTGATTTATTACAGCATTGAGAGGGATAAGACTCCAGTGTTTTTTAGGTAATTCGGACCAAGGCTCCCTTTTTAGCTCTGCTGCCAAGAGCTGGAATAGTCACTTCCCGTGGCTGCCTGAGTTGGAAATGTCTGCCAAAAGCACAGAGATTCCCAAACTACAACTGTCTTCCAGTGACCCATGAAAAAGCAGCTTCCAAATGCTTCTTCTAGGCAGACAAAAACATCCAAACACTCCAAATTAGGAATGGCTTGAGGAAATTTAGCGATCTGCTTCCCCAAAACCTCTCCCAAGGCCTAAAGCTGGAGACATCAAAGCTTGGGCTGGCCTCAAGGCTTAAATTTCCAATTATTTTTAAGTCCCATAGCTTTAATTTTTTAAGTTGGTGGGGGGGGGTGTTTGTGTCTTTCTTTTCTCTCTTGAAGTGCTCTCAAATGTGATTTATGTGCTGACCTGGAGCAGCAGAGCAAATCCGAGCACATATTTCGGGTCACCCAGACCTCCAGACAACCTGCAAGCGGTAACAACCTTTCATCGCTTCTCCCTGCTTCCCCCTGGAAGCGGGAATATCGCAGCCCCCTGGATTTTGTGCTGCTTTCTCTGTGGAGCAGCTGGTTTGGATCTGCAAGTTGAGTTGATGCTGAAGCTGAATTATTTTGTCTCGCTGAGCTGTGCCATTGTTGAGCCATAAATTTTTCCTGCTGGAGGAATTGTAGCTGAAATTTTCAGGGAGAAGGAAGGAGGGGCAGGCGAGGAGAGGAATGGACAGGAGAGAGAAGGAAAAGGAAAAAGGAAAACAATGTATCTGACACTATTTTATTTTCCAGTATATTAACATTTTTCTTTCTTCCTTTTTTTTCCCCCTTCAGTGTTGAAAATAAAAGAAAACCCATTTTTCCTTTAGCCAGCCCGTGAAAATCAAATGCCAACACAGTAAAAGTTTTGCAGGGGGATTAATCCGAACAATCCCACTTTTCCATTTCGATCGCTTCCCGGTGTGTCTCCGAGCGAGGCCGGAAAGGGAAGGATCCTTCCAGCAAGAAGAGCCCAGCAGGCCCTGTCCAAGGTTCTAGCCCAGCTTCCCACCAGCAGCATTCCCTGATATCCTCACCCACATCCCAAATTTATGGTAAAGCCCCCCTCGGGAGCGGCTTCAGGGGCACTGCGGCTTCAGGTGATTATAGAGGCAGGCATTCCAGCCCACCTGCAGGGAGAGAGGGAAGAGCAGGGAGACCGAGACAGGTTTGAGGGGTTTTAGCCCTGTGATTCCAAGTGGTGCCTTTGGAGTTGTCAGAGTCCATGGGAGATCTGCAAGGAGGCCCATTTCATTCTGAAAAATGGGAATTTCAGTATTCCTGGCTTCAGTGGGGCTTTCTGCCAGCCTTCTATGGCTTCCAACAGGTCCTGGGAGGGTCCGCACTCCGCCAGAAGGACACGTGGAAGACCATTTGTTGTTAATATTCCTGTTCGATGGAATATCTCTTGTGTGATTACAAACTTCATGAGAAGGCCCATTGTGGGTGCTGAAATGCTGTTAGCAGGGAAATTTTCTCTTCTTGCATTCATCCTGTGAGAACTTTTCCTTTGCTGTGTACGCGATGTAAACAATAGATGGGGTTTTTGTAAATAGCATTCATATCTGGTATCTTCTGACCTCGTGTACATTATATTAGGAAAAAACATTTCTAAGTGGGTGTCTGAGACTTTGACCAATCACCCTAGGAGAAGTGTAAGCACTGTTCAATTGCTTTATGGAACTAGAATATATAAATGAGATTGTAAATTTAATAAATAATTCATTCCTCGCTCTGGACTCCTGCCTCGCTGCATCTCTGAACCCCTGCTTGGAAGCCCACAGCCCATTTATGGGAGAATCACGATTCCCAAGGTTTTTAGGGCATTTCCTTCCCCAGCTCCTCTCAAAGCCCAGATTTTACGCGTAACATGCATAGCCATGTGCCTGAACTTCCCCTGCATTGCGCTGGCCTTTCTGGGCAATCTACGAGAAGTGGAAGTAAAAAGAAATTTTTTATTATTATTATTATAATAATTATTATTATTACTCCTGGGAGTGCCAGGTGTTGCTGGGAATAACAGATTTCATTGGTGGCAACAGCCACAACCAACTTTCCTTTCCATAGCCTGGGGAGAGCCGAACTTGGCACAGCCCACGGACAACTTCACCAGGATAATTTTCCTGCTTGAAACAACACCTTGCTTTATGCGTCCCTTGAGCCAAGCCCAGAATTTAATTCATGTTTCTTTAGAACTGAGTCACGCCAGGCTGTTGGTCTGAGCTTTCATTAATTGGGGGATATTTCATAGAAGGCCAGAGAAATCTGGGACGGTTGCAGGCTGGAATGAAAGCCTTGGTGGTTTGTAGCTTGTCCTCAAAAATGGTTTTCTTGTCCAAATATGTGACCTGAAACATATTTGTAAAATAATTAGTCTGTGGGACCACATCTGTGCTAACGAACTGAACAATGTCCACAGTGCTGGAATTTACCGAGTGGTTGGAACAGTCTGTAGCAGGAACTTAGGACTTTTGGTATCCTCCCAGTCTAGATATTATTTAGGGTATTTTGAATATTCCTGGTACCACAGGTTGTCCAGAGAGGTTGTGGAATGTCCAGGCCAGGTGGGACGGGGCTTGGGGCACCCTGGGATAGTGGAAGGTGCCCGTGTCCATGGCAGGGGGTGGAATGGGATGATCCATGGTGGGCCAGGGCATGGAGCACCCTGGGATAGTGGAAGGCGCCCCTGTCCATGGCAGGGTGTGGAATGGGATGATCCATGGTGGGCCAGGGCATGGAGCACCCTGGGATAGTGGAAGGCGCCCCTGTCCATGGCAGGGTGTGGAATGGGATGATCCATGGTGGGCCAGGGCATGGAGCACCCTGGGATAGTGGAAGGCGCCCCTGTCCATGGCAGGGTGTGGAATGGGATGATCCATGGTGGGCCAGGGCATGGAGCACCCTGGGATAGTGGAAGGCGCCCCTGTCCATGGCAGGGTGTGGAATGGGATGATCCATGGTGGGCCAGGGCATGGAGCACCCTGGGATAGTGGAAGGCGCCCCTGTCCATGGCAGGGTGTGGAATGGGATGATCCATGGTGGGCCAGGGCATGGAGCACCCTGGGATAGTGGAAGGCGCCCCTGTCCATGGCAGGGTGTGGAATGGGATGATCTTTGAGGGTCCTCCCAACCCAACCCCTTCTGGGATCCTTTACACACACCGCCGACAAGGACGGAGAGGATGATGGATTTTCCTACCTATGTCTCACGTAATTTCAGGTGATGTGATCCCGTCACTGGTAAAAAGCGAAGCAGAGAAGGATCAGAGATAGGGCGACATGGAATATAGGACTGGTCTGACCCTGGATGTGCATCGTGAGCTTGTTTGTGTCCTGTTCCCACATTTCCTATCCCTTTACACATCTCTCCTTGGCCTTTTCTTTCCTGAGCTTCCTTTTCTTCTGCTCTTAAGGCCACGGTGCCTTCAGGTCGTCCCCAAGCCATCCCTTTTTTCCCCTGGCCAAAGCACAAACCCTGGACGAAATTCCCCGGTTGGACCTGGCTGTGTCATTTCCTCTCCGAGGATGTGGAGCACTCCATGACCTCACCGTGAGCAGGAACAGCTTTGGGGCTGGATTTACACAACCAAACCTTTCATGGTGCCTGGGGGTATTAATGTTAAGGGGAAAGGGCCAAAGCTTTCCTAGATTTTCCCCTTTTATTCCTTATCTTGGGATATTCTGATATCCCAGCAGTGGGACGAGTGGGAGATGTTCAAATCTCTGTGCTGCAAAATCATCTCCCTTTTGCTGCAGCGTGAGAAGGAGAAAATTCCCATTTCACAGAGTGCAGGATTTTACAGTGTAAGCTGTTGAAGATTTTGGCTTATTAGAGGCTGGAGGAAATGAGCAGAAATCTGTGAAGGTCAAAAATAATTTAAGTTTCAAATCTTCCCTGTGTCCATCTCTACCAAATGGCTGCAGGTTGTTGCTTTTCCGCAGCTAAACATCCACAGCCTTTTTTTTTTTTCCTTCATATTTCACTTTAATTTTATTGCAGCGTAAATTGAGTGGGTCTGGATTAAAAGCCAAAAGAAATGAAACCCTTTATTTCATGTATTTTGGGAAAGCCTTCTCCAGAGGCAGGATTGAACGCCTTTTTATTTGTGTCAGAGGAAAACCTGCCGGAGATGCTGTTAAATGGTTCAGAGATGGCTCCAGAAAAATCACACTCCCCAAATCCCTGGAGGAGACATCTCCAGGGGTTAGGAGTTCCCAGGTATTTTTAAAACCTCCCCAATCCCAAACCCAACAGACTGTCTGGCTGTAATGAGAGATACATTAATTAAACCCATTAGCCACCAGGAATATGCCTGTTGTCACCTGCAGGAAAGGAGAGTGATCCCATGGATTTCATGGATTTCATGGAAAGTCAAACGATGTCAGGCTTCTGAAGAAGTTGCCCGTGAAGAAGTGCACACAAGCCAAACTCTGTTCTTCCCCCAGCTGAAGGGGGCTTTGAAACCATGGGATATCGGATGCTTGTGATTCCAGAGTTTTTTTCCAGACTCTTTCTGCCCATCCCGTTTTTCTGGCTCTGCTCCCCAGTGCAAGGAATGATGCAGGACCTGCAGCGTGGCTCTGAATTACCCTGGGGGAAAATCCACAGGGGGCCTGGTGTGGTGGGAGGTGTCCCTGCCCACGGCAGGGGGTGGAACTGGGTGATCTTTAAGGTCCCCTCCCACCCAAACCATTCCACAGTTCCACAATCCCATTATTAACTGTCTGGTTTCTCTTTGCTCTCTTTGTCTCAAAGTTATCCCAGAGCGAAGTTCTTTGAGAAAGTTTGATTTCAGAATCCAAGCCAGATGAGGCATCCCTTAAGGGGAAATGGCTTTAAACTGGCAGAGATCAGGGTTAGGTGGGATACTGGGAAGGAATTCCGGGCTGGGAGGGTGGGGAGGCCCCGGCACAGGGTGCCCAGAGAAGCTGCGGCTGCCCCTGGAGCCCTGGAAATGTCCAAGGCCAGGTTGGACGGGGCTTGGAGCACCCTGGGATGGTGGAAGGTGTCCCTGCCCATGGCCAGGGGTGGAACTGGGTGATCTTGAAGGTCCCTTCCAACCCAACCCATTCCATGATTCTACGAATTATTTTTATTTTAACATTCTCCAGAATTCACAAGGATATTCCTCAAAACCTGATGCTCACTAAGTGGTGATCCCCCTCCCTAAATCCTATGCAGGAATTTTATTTTATTTTTTTAATTATTTTTTCTGTTTTCCCTCATGTCGTGTGAGCTAAAGTGACAAATGAGTCTTAAACTTCTGTGAAGTTCCCAATTCACCAAAAAAGAAAAAAAAGTTCTTGGCAAGCTTATGAATTCCCATATTCTGAACACCCTGGTACCCCAAATCTTTGCGAGGTTTCACGTTTTGCTTAACAACCTCTCTAAGCACAGGGCAAAAAAATATTTGGCCTCCGCGGTTTTATTAATTTGTACCTCACCGTGGGAGGCTGAGGACATCTGGTGAATGAAAGAGCTGCTTCTCTGCTGTCTTCCTGCAATGATTTTCCAGCTTGGCATGGCATCAGGAGCCACCATTCCCGCTGGCACTCTGGGAACTGGACCTCTGGAATTAAACCCAGGAATTGCGCCAAGCTGAGCGCGTCCTCCCCGGGTACGACTGGAAGGAGCACAGGTTCTCTGAGCGTCAGGAGAAAGAGGTGTAGGACACACCTTCCAACGAGATTCCAGAAGGGAAAACGGGGAAGGGCAACGACGTTTTCTTTTGCCGCATTTCAGGGATTAAAGCGGGGGAGCACAAGCGCTTTCTCTGTGTGGAGGAGATGAAGAACAGCTCCACTGTCACGAAAGAACCAGCAATTAATGGGCTCAGAGGGTTTTATGTGAGCATTAAAGTTTTAAGTGCTTCGTGTTTGTAGGGCTTGTTATTCCTGGATATTCCTCCCAAACCTGTTGAGAGACACGAAGCAAATTTCTGGAAAGTTTCCCTGGAGTTTCTTCACGCAGAGCAAAGCTCGCTGTGTGTCTGCTTGGCTTCGGTATCCTGAAGATCCTGCGCCGTAGGAACATGAGAGGTGACTGCGTTCCATCGGCCCCTGGTGTTTGTTTAAGGTTTGGGACTAACACACCCATCCGACTCCGTTTTTATTCCTCCCTCCCTCCACGTCACGCCCGCCTCGCATTACACTGCCCGTGCAGGCCAACGTTCCTCTTAAAACGAAGGTTTTTGAGGATCTACAGAATGCCTTCATTTTCCCCGTTCTCCAGTGACACTCGTCAGACTGTCTGAGTCTCTTAGGGCCAGAGAGTTATGCAAGAAAACCCCAAAACGCGTCAGCCTGAGCCCACCCAAAAAGTGAGGGCTGATATTTCTCTCTGCCAGGCTGGAGGTGAAGCGAAAGCCACCAGACCAGAGTGAATTCTGGCTTAATTTGGTGGGACAGGACTACGAAGAAGCAGAGAACTGAGCCTGGAGCTCCAAAATAAAGGCTGTAAACAGGTCTGCAGGAACGAGAACGGCATTTTCCAGATGCCTTGGGGTGACTCTGTGACAGTGCTGTGTTCCCCATCGCCTGCTTGAGCTCTGGGGTGCCCTTAAATTGAAAATGGGGAGAGAGAAGCCGAGGGAACGCTTCAGAGCGGCCAGCCTGGCCTCGCAGTTGGAATGTTTGCATTTTTCTGCCAGGTGGAAGGGCAAAGAGAGGAGTTTTGCTCTCTGGCTTCTTCGGCTCTCAGCGGAGAAGGGACTGTGATCTGCCTCAGCGGCTTCTGTTCCTTTTTGGGCTGTTTTTGGCTTGCTTTTCATCCCAGACCAGCTCCCATCTCCGGCCCTGCTCGGCGGGACCCTCCAAGGGGGATCGTCGGACCCTGCCTGGCCCGGCCCAGCTCAGGACTGCAGGTTTTACCTACAGAAAGAACTCTAAAATCCATAGTCCTCTTTTAGGGGACAGGGGAGGGGGTTTCAANTCTTTTAGGGGACAGGGAAGGGGGTTTCAAGATCCTTTTTTAACCCGTGACAGCGAGGGACTCTGTTAAATAAATAGATTTTTTTCACTTTTTTTCGAGAAATTATTTTCCAGAACCTGTGAGGGAGGGTCTGCCGGGGCCTGCTTGGCTGGCAGGCAGGAGAGAGAGAGAGAGAGAGAGAGAGAGGTGGCCCTTTGGGGTTGTTTCCTCCTGGATTTGTGTCCAAACCGGCATTTTCCAGATGAAATGAATCAGTCGGGCCTGAAAAGGCAAAGCCCTTGGTTCCGTCTCCTGGCAGAGGGTTTGCAGTGGTCCACGGGACCCCAGCACCGAGTTCTGTGCCCGGATCTGTCCCGTGACCCCATCCCTGCTCCCTGCTGGGCAGGAACAGAGCTCTGGAATCTCTCTGCCCCCATTTTTATTCAGGGGAAATGAGAACACCCAGCCCGCGGAGCGCGATCTGTGCACCGCGATTTCAGCTCACGCCTTGGGCCAGGCCAATCTCACATTTTCAGGTGCCTGGTAAATTCCAGGGAAAAGCACTGGCTATTTACATTCCAAAGGTTAATAAATATGTTTCTTGGGGTCGATTTGGGGCTTATGTTTATGTATTACTATTAATTCATTTATTACATGATCATTCCCTCCTCGTTCACAGGATTTACGACTCATTCAGGCAGCAGGATGGAATTAGATACAGAGCTGGTTTATGAAGGTTTCTGTTAATAAAATCAATATTTTGGGTGTCTTTTTTTAGCAGAATTAAAAAGCTGACAGCGTTGAAAACATGGAAAGAAAAGAGAAAATAATTTAATATTGCAGCTATGGAGAAGTTGGATTTTACCCACATTTATGCCTAGAATTCTATGCTGATGCATGACTTCAAACCTTTATTTTTTCCCCAAAGCTGAATTCCTGCTGAAGATCTTGGATTTACTCCGAGAACTCTTAGAGGTGTTGAGGTTGAGCAGAGATTTTCTTGAAAGAGTGCTGAAAAATGACAAAACTTTTGAAAAATCGCCCCGCGAGGATCAGACCGGTCTCACCTAAATTCAAATTCCTCAACTTTGTATCAGAATTTCTCTGCAGTCAAAGGGGAGAGACTCAGACCTCTTGATCAATCAGGACATGAATCCCTCATTCCATCTTTGGAACAGCTGCCAGATTCCTGATTTATGCAAAATCATTCAAGATAGGTTAATTCAGGTCGTGGGGCCTCAATCCAAACTCCAAACTTGAGTATCCTGTTTCTCTTTGCCTCACTTCCCCATTTTGTAACTCTGTGTCCTTGTTTGCCATAGGAGCTATAAAAACATTGTCTTAAAATGTTGGGATAAGTGGGATATTATCCTGAAATATCTGCAAATGTGAACACTTCCTGCTTCAGAGCAGATTCTTAGTGCCTGACTGTGAAAGAAACACGGAAAATGTGTTGCGCTTGAAAGAAATAATGGATATTATTTGGTCTCGTGCTCAAAATATTGGTATTTATCCTGAAAAACACTCTGAAAGTCACTCAGATGAATGTTCCTCACATCCATACCCAGCACACGGAATCATGGAATCTTTTAGATCGGAAAAGACCTTTGGGACCATCAAATCCAGCCATCAACCACCGCCATTAACCCATGTTCTCAAGAGCCGCATCCGCATTTTTGAACATTCCGAGGGATGGGGACTCAAGGACTGCCCTGGGCAGCAGTGCCAGGGCTGGACAGCCCTTTCCATGGAGAAATTTTCCTCAGTGTCCAACACAAACATCACCTGGTGCAACTCAGGGCCATTTCCTCTCACTCTGTCCCTTATTCCCTGGGAAAAGAGCCCAATCTGCAGCCGCCCCCTCTGTCAGGGAGTTGTGCAGAGCCACATGATCCCCCCCCAGCCTCCTTTTCTCCAGGCTGAGCCCCTTCCCCAGCTCCCTCAGGATTCTCCAGCCCCTTTCCCAGCTCCATTCCCTTCCCTGGACTTGCTCCAGCCCCTCCATGTCCTTCTGGTCACGAGGGACCCAAACCGATCCCAGGATTTGAGGTGTGGCCTCACCTTTGGCCAGAACAGGGGGACAACCTCTTCCCTTCTCCTGCTGCTTCTCACAGAAACCAGGATGCCCGTGGCATTTTTGGCCACCTGAGCACACCTGGGCTCATGTTCAGACTCTGCCAAAAAACACCCCCAACTCCTTTCCCACTGGGCACATTCCAGCCCCTTTCCCGCAGCCTGTAGCAATGCTGTGGGGGAAAATAAAGGAAAAAAAAAGAAAAAAAAAAGAAAAAAAAAGTGGATCTTATTCCTGACTCTGTGCTAACACATCCCTGGATCCCAGGCCTGCCCTGACATCTCTCATCTGCTGTAAAAAATAGCTTTTCACCCAGACAGAGCCCTGAGCAGGTTTGTGGTGCTTGGCACTTGTCCTGACATGTCCCTCGCTGCCACAGCCACGGGGGATGAGTGACACAAAAGCCATTTTTGCCAGGTTTTCACTCCTCCCATCCTCTGGAAGCTATTCTTGGATGGGTCAGTACAGCCGAGGCTCAGCTCCTCTGGACCAGCAAACTCATGGAAAAAGGCTTGATTGTATCAGAGGCGGCGGCTCCGGGAACTTTATCTCCCGAAATGTCTGATTCCCTGCAGGAGGCAATCCCAGGAGCTCTGCTGTGTGCAGCGGGGGGTTACAGGGAAGAGGGGCTGCTGGAGTCACTGGAGCTTCCTTTCCCGTGAAAAGGATTCTGTTTAAAACGCTGAGTAATCCGCTGCCCAGCAGCTCCTGGGGGCTATTTCGGGAACAGAATCATTGGCTTCGTGGAATTTTTTCCAGGCTGAGAACCATCACCTTCTTTTCAGCTGCACAGAAACAAAGTGCCTTTTAGCAGAGACATTTTCTTCACAGAAACAGCCGAGAGATAATGCCAGGGCAAAAATATCCAGGGAGAAACAGACCTTCCTTCCGAGGGATGCGGTGGGACTTTTGGGGGTGTTTCAATGGCCCTGCTTTGCCACCTCTGTGCCGATATAAAGTTGTTTTCCCTCATTTAATTATCCTAATTTAATTATCTCAGCCTGGGAATCGCTGCTGGTGCCGGGAACCATTGAATCACAGAATCCTCTGGAAGCAGAATTTTAGAGTGGTTTGGGTTGGAAGGAGCCTGTAAAGGTCTTTTAGTCCAAACACCGTGAGCCGAGCAGAGACATCATCAATTAAATCAGGTCAAGGTTAATCGGGGCTTTATTCAAAGCCGTTGTGAGCGTGACACTGAAAGAGAAGGGTTTGCGCCCTGGAACACAACGATTTGAACTTTTAGGAAAGATCTTGGCGTGATTTTAGCCCCACTTTCCCTTCACAAAACAAGCGCTGGCCGTGCTTCAGGAGGGATCAAGAGCCATGGACCATTCCCAGGTGGTTTTATGCAGGTTTTACGCAGGCTTTACGATCATGTTGTGTCTTGCAGTCTTAATTACAACAAAACAAAACCAAAAACCCGACAAAAACCCAACAAAAACCCCCCATGTTTTGCTGTTAAAACCCTCCAGACCAGTGAAACTCCATTCTGACCAACTGAGAAGGAACTTTGCAGATTTCATTGAATAACAGATAAAATCAAGCTGCAATAATTTTGGTTTTGTCTTTTGAGCTTCTGCTGCCTTTGAGGACCCCCTTTCACACAGTTGGACAAAAACTATTCCTGCTGAAACCTTTTCCTGACGGGAAATGTGGCTTTTATCTAAACTGACGCAGAAAATATCATCAATAACGATTTTTCCTGATTTTCCAATGGGATTTTTTTGGCTTCTCAAGCGTTTCAACTCAGCCAGGAATTTCAATGCTCTGCTGGGGATGAGCTTTCTCTGGGGCAGAGATTACAGGACCCCAAATCACTGGTGAGAAATTCTAAACCCGAACACAAAGCGCAAACAACATTTCCCTGCAATGAGCCCCAAGCAGATCAAAGCTTTAAAGGTGGATTATACGAAGAATAAGGTTTAGAACCGGGCTAAAATTCCAAGTTTAGGGCTCTTAAGGTGGGATAATTCTCATCCCAACCAGGTGTGTTTTAACTGTTTTAACTGAGGCGGTCGCTAGAGACAAGAAGGACAATCTGTGCCTAAATTAGTCTTAAAGGTCTTAATTTTAAACTCTTGCAATTAGCAATGATCAATCCTTGCCTCCAGCTCCTTTGAAGCTTTGAAACTAAGACCACATTTCAATTTAGTCATTCCTAATGACTAAAGCCTTGGAGCTGATCCCACAAAGAGCAGATTCCCAGACTCAGATCCCCAGGAGCACGTTGATTTGGTGGGTTTTTTTTTCATGGAGCTTTCCCTGATTTCCGGGGTGTTTTTTACACCTCCACCGGAGAGATGCCCCTGCTCACGGCAGGGGGTTGGAATGAGGTGGTTTTTAAGGTCCCTTCCAACCTAAGCCCTTCTGGGATCCTACATTGTTTTTTCCCCCATGTTTTGCAAAATTTAGGAGCTGCTTTCTGCGTTTTTAACTTGCAGCTTCTCCACTTTGCTCCCTGGTGCCACGATCCAGATGGTCCCACTCACGGGAGCACAATTTAAACCTCTTTCAGACTAATTGCTTGATTAATTCGCTCTGGTTTAAAGTATCTAATCCTAGGCAGGGTTTTCCAGCATCCCACCCATGTTGGAATATTCCTCCCAGGGCGTTAAATCGGAGCCGTGTTTTCCTTAAACGCCATCCATAATTATTTCGTGTGAGTTCTCCGTTGCCCTCAAAATCCTCTCTCGTTCTTCCATTATCTTTTTACAGCTCTTTTCCTGACGCTTTGTGTGTGATGGACGCAGCCCAGACCAGAGCAGGAAGCCTCGTTCCCGCGTCTCCAGATTCCCCGGTCGGATCACGGGAGTTTGGGCCTCCCGCATGGGATGGGAATAAATTTAGGAAGGGAAAGCTCTCCGTGGCTGTGAGACACAACGCAAAGGAGCCTTGGCACAGCAGGAGGTGGGAAGGCGGCTTTGGCACCACTCAGCCTCACAACCCAGACGGGGAGAGCTGGAATTTTATCCGTGTTTGTCTGGCTGGAGCGTCGGGACACAAAATATTTCATATGGATGAAGTCAGAACCAGTTTAGGATGAGCTCACCTCGATTTTCCTGTCATTCCCGAGGCTCGTTGCATCCACTCTGCACATTTCAAGGAAGGGATCTCCAACTTCCAGCTAAAATTTGTGATTTAGATGCTCACAAATATAAATTCAAAACTATTAAATATTTGCCATTCCATGAATTCCCTCAGTTCCCGAGGAATTCATCTTCCTTACAGACCATTGGAAGTCTTTTAAAATAGACTGACAGCAGCATTTTCTGGCAATAAAAATGTTTTTTAAATGTTTTTTATCTTAAAGATGGGACCAGGATGGCTCTACCACTGTATAAAATTCACTGTACATTTTGGAGAATTAGGGAATAAATTATGGGAATAACTCCCAGAATGGGAATAAGGCAAGGCAATCCTTTTTTCCAAGTCAGGCCCACAAAATATTTAACATGGATGAAGTCAGAACCAGTTTAGGAAAAGCTCACCTCAATTTTCCTTTCATTCCCGAGCCTTGTTGCATCCACTCTGCAGATTCCAAGGAAGGGCCTCCAACTTCCAGCTAAAATTTGTGATTTAAATTCTCACAAATATAAATTCAAAACTATTAAATATTTGTCATTCCATGAATTCCGTCAGTTCCCAAGGAATTCATCTTCCTTACAGACCATTGGAAGTCTTTTAAAATAGACTGACAGCAGCATTTTCTGGCAATAAAAATGTTTTTTAAATGTTTTTTAGCTTAAAGATGGGACCAGAGGTGGCTCCACCACTGTATAAAATTCACTGTACATTTTGGAGAGTTAGGGAATAAATTATGGGAATAACTCCCAGAATGGGAATAAGGCAAGGCAATCCTTTTTTCCAAGCCAGGCCCACAAAATATTTAACATGGATGAAGTCAGAACCAGTTTAGGATGAGCTCACCTCGATTTTCCTGTCATTCCCAAGGCTTGTTGCGTCCACTCTGCACATTCCAAGGAAGGGCCTCCAGCTAAAATTTGTGATTTAGATGCTCACAATTTTATAAATGCAAAACTCTGTGTATTAAACATTTGCCATTCCATGAGTTCCCCATTCCCAAGGATTTCATATTCCTTGGGGAACACTGAAAGCTTTCTAAAATAGACTGGCAGCAGCATTTTCCGTTGAGAAAAACATTTTTTAAAAGTTTTTTATCTTAAAGATGGGACCAGGATGGCTCTACCATTGTATGAAATTCA
>VWPU01009185.1:17109-37441 GCA_013398955.1 Callaeas wilsoni
AGGAATTCATCTTCCTTAGTGATCATTGGAAGTCTTTTAAAATAGACTGACAGCAGCATCTTCTGTTGAGAAATAAGTTTTTTAAATGTTTTTTTATCTTAAAGATGGGACCAGGATGGCTCTACCACTGTATAAAATTCACTGTACATTTTGGAGAATTAGGGAATAAATTATGGGAATAACTCCCAGAATGGGAATAAGGCAAAACAATCCTTTTTTCCAAGTCAGGGTAACACTGGGCTTTCTAAAAATAAAACTCATTGACAGAATTAAAGTTTTTTGTTTATTTGAATATTTTTATCCATAAAATGAATTTATCCACACATCAAATGTTGCATCACCATCCATCCAATGAATCCCAAAATTTTCCTGCTTCTGGCAGTGTTCAGAATTCCTATTTTGACTCCCAGACAGCCTCATAACCAGCATTTAGCTGGGAAAAATATCAGTGAGGAAGAAGAAATTAGTGACAACTTCTGACCACTCACCATGGCCTGGAAGAGTATTGGAGCTTTAGAGATGAAAAGTCAGCTTTCCTTAATCCAAGCTAAAATTATCCATTAAAAAAATGGATTTTGAAGCTAAAATGTGGACTTCCTTTCACTGTGACTTAAAAAGTTGTGTGGGAAATGATATTTCATAGCAAAATTTTCTTTTTCAGGAATATTTTCCTCGATTTTCTTTCTAAAAGCAACTTTTAGAAGAGGCAAATGCTTGTGATTACTGTTAAAAGTTCCGTTTAATTTCAGGATGTTGCCTGAAAAGTGAAATTTTCGGGTTTCCGGCTGTAAATATTCGGTGAGGAGCCGTTGCTTTTTCAGCCGAGGAGTCAGCGACTGGATCTTTATTCCCATGAATTTTCAGTGGGATGATGTTATATTACGTCACTGCACCGCCAGGATGCAGCAATTCCGTGAATTCTGAGGAGGACAGAACCCTACAGCTGCACTCTCGTAGCGGACCTGGAGCGCACACCACGGAGCAGCGTCCCTTCGGAATTAGGTCATTCCAGCCCTCCTGGTTGCTTCCTTCTTGTCCCTACCTGTCCAAGGAAACTCATGGCTCAGCTCGTATCTCACTGGAATGACTGGAAAACTCCTGGAATCCCGGCAAAGCAGTGCTGAGCGAGGTCTTTTGTGCTTTGGAGAGCAGGGCAAGCATAGGCATTGCCGTGGAAAATTAGGGATTTGTGGAGATGGGATTATCGGGATTATCCAGCATTCGATACCTCTGTACGAAAATTTTGGGAAGGCCTTTTCCCAAAGCTGCTGCGAAACCCTGGAAGGCAGCAGGGAGGTTCCAGAGAGGCTGTGGCTGCCCCATCCCTGGAAGTTCTCAGCTCCAGGCTGGACGGGGCTTCGAGCAGCCTGATCCAGGGAATGACATCCCTGTCCATGGCAGGGGTTGGTGCTCTCGAAAGTCCCAAACCTTTTCGGAATTCTGGGATTTCTTTTCCTTTCTCATTAGAAATTGAAATCGCGTCAGAAACTGAGAAGTTTCTCTGCCCAAGCATCCAGAGTTCCGTGAGGCTCACGGAGCTGCTCCATCCGCAGGAGAAGCCCCCTTACCTGAAGGGCTGAAACCAGCAGGATTTAGAATCCCTCATAAACAACCCCTGTTCCTTTAGCTGCCTTTCCCGCCGCTCCCATCCCAACAGCTTCATGGAATGGCACTGAAAAAATCCCAGAGAGAATGTTCGTGGGACTCATCCTAAAATTTCTTTGAATATTTTTATTTATATGTTCTCAAATTATATACAAACGAAATTTACTAATTTCATTTTTTTAGAGACCAACTGAATGTTTTCAAATTTGTCACCTTGATAAAAATAAGACCCAATGATTAAATTCATTCACAGAAATACTGTCGGAATACCACCATTATAAATAGGCAAAACAGATAAGAATAAGTATCATTATCCCAAATTTCTGACTGGATCTTTGAAAAGTTAACATTTTACCCATTGCCACGGGGTAGTGTGAGCTTGAATCAGGCACTTGAGCTTATCTTAATCTGTCTGGAGCCTCATTTATCCCTAAAATAATTTATTTTAGATTTCAAAATTTATGTTTCTGAGAGCAGTTGAATCATCACCTGCAATATTTTTCCCAGAATTTTGTCCAGGTTATCCTGCCAGTTGCATGAAATAAAAAACCCCACAAAGCACATTTGGCACAAAGGTTGAATATTGAATTTTTTCACACTCAAACATATGCAAAAGATGCACAAAACAAACTCATTCCTTTAGGAAAGGCAGAAAATTGGGATTTGCTGTCATGAACCAGCTAAAAAACAAGGGAAGCAGTTCCTAAACTTCAGTCAGCTCTGCAATAAATAGTTTGGATTAAAAAACTTGAAGAGTTTTGTGATTTTAAACCCCAGTCCCAGCATTTATTATTAAATTGTAAATTATTCCCAGCAGGAATCTTTTTTTCCATGGTTTTGTTTAACACCTATCCGAAGGAGCCCCTTCTCCTGCTTAAACCCTGAGGTCCAATTGCAACCCAAACAAGGAGTGATTTTACAATGCCGTCGGGTTTTTCCTGGGAAGATGCCATGAGGAACAGCCACGTGGGATAAATCCCCCCTCAGTGTCAATCCCAGCCTCCTCTGAGCGGGAAAAGACAACAAAAGGTGTCCCAGAAAGAAGTTCGGGATTGGTTTCCAAGATAACAACAAAAATAAGCCTGGAGGTGTTTTTGAACAAGCCCTCGAGGCCCGTGGGTGGCCACGGCCACCGTGGTCAGACTTTCCATGGATCCCGACACGGGATGTGTGTGGTTTTCCTGAAGAATGGAGTGTTGGTGGAGCCAGGTGGAGATTAACTAATCTCGGGTGTGTCTTTCCAGGGAATGACACGAAAGGAGAGACGGGCCGGGAACGGGAATGGGGAGAAGAGGAGCTGACAGGAAGGAGTTTCTCCAGGAGACAAGGCTCAGTTATCCAGATATTCCCTTCCGGCCTCGGAGCAGAATCGCTTCAGGACAAGGAAAAATACACTATTTAAAGTGGTTTAGCTGATACAATCACGCCTCTGAGATTTAGTCCATGCTTCTTCTCCCTTTATAGCTCCTTTCCATGGATAATCCTGGTGGTGACCTAACTGGAAACCCTTGACTTCTGTTGTCATTAAACCACCTGAGAAGAGCTGCTGGAAAAAGGAGAACAGATTTCTTAGGGAAAACATAAAAATAAAGAACTCCTCAGTGTTTCTTTCCCTTTCGGAAAACATTTTCTGATGAAAAATTGACGTTCAACCCTAAATTTACATTTTTTCTTAGTTCAATATCATATTTCACTGAAAAAATGTCGTGTTTGTGTGTGTTTCTTGTTTTACTATTATTTTAATTATTATTTTTTACTAAAATGATAAATCCTGACCTGGTCTAGCACTGCTCATCACTTGGCTGCTCCAAGGAATTGAAGTTTGGGCTGGAGAACTCTACTTGTACCTTCCAACCAATTCTGCAATTCCAAAATTACGGAGGCACGAGGAAAGACAATTAATTTTGCACGGAACTGCCCAAGAAGTGGCTCAGGGATTTTTTGGCGAGACGAGAGAAGACCTCAATGCCTCTCTTTAGTTCTGTAACTTCCATAGGTTCTTGTGAAAATCCCACCCACTGGACCTGCGGAATTAGGGAGAAATTTTCCATTAATCCTAGAAAAGCACGAGCCTAAACCCCACCTATATCCGATGTCAACCCATTATTCCATTTCCTTCAAAAACCCCAGGTGACGTCCATGGCTACATAATTTATGGATATATTTATAGTCTCCTGTCCATCAACCACTTTTAAATTGTTGGCATGGAAAAGAAAGCAAATTTTTTCAGGATAATGCAGTTTCTTTAGTTCCAGAACGATCCAGGACTGTGAGTTCTCGGAAGACAGGATTTGAGGAGAACTCAAGGTGTGTGGACTCCTTGGGAGAATTCCATCTGTAGCGTTTGGCAGAATAAAAATGTATCAGTGAGATAAAAAATCAGCCGATTTATGGGAACTCTTCAGACAGGAAAGCAAATTTGGGCGCCGGGAGCCGTGCTGGTGTTAAATTCTGTGTGCTGGGCTTTCAACGTCAAAAACAGAATTTAGAAAACAGAATGATGGGAAAACCCAATGATTGAACTGATTCGACTTTCAGACCATTTCCGGGAAGGGAAGGGACTTGTCAGAATGAACTGAAAAGAAACTAAACTATTTTGGTTATTGAAATTGTTTTAATTTTTTGAAATGAATAATCAAAATACGGCTTGGTTGTAGCCCGCATGATTTCATTGCAAGCTTTTCTTTACAAAAAAAAAATTGAGCTCTGAGAAGAATCACAGAAGTCGGAAATTCAGGAAAGACATTGGAAAGATCTTTTTGCCCCGGAGAGTTTTCAGGACCAGACAGAAGAATGATGCAAGAAATAAAACTTTATCACTCTTAAACAGATCTGGAACTAAACCCCAGAGGGCTTAAAGGTACTCTCACATATATTTTGTTTGTTTATTTGAGAAGATGTTAATTCCTTGAAAAAAATCTTGAATCTTCTCCAGATTCGTTCAGGAAAACCAAGGATTTGAACCTGAGCTCCAATTCCTATGAGTGTCCAAATCCCCTGGCTCTTTAGGATCCATTATTTTCTCTTTTTTCCCTCTCTCTCTCCATCATTTTTGTTATATTTTAATTTCTTGAAGTGCCTCATTTTCCTTCCCAGCTGGCAGGAAAAGGAATTCTCAACCTGTCGATGCCTTTCCCCATCACCCAGTACAGATTATTAATGAATGGCTGGGTTTCCCAAAGATCAGATGGAGACAACATTCCTGGAGTTTTCCTCCATCATTTCAGCTGTCTCTGAGCTCTTCCAGAATGGTGTCAGGTGATTTTTTACAAATACCTGTGAAGACACTCTGAAAATTTGGTGATAAAATCATCTTTGGGGTGGTCTATGGACAAAGGGAATAAAAGAAAACAATTCCATAAAGAGACAAGACTAAAAAGGAAATTCTGCTATGGAAGAAGAAAGTCAAGATGTCTAAAGAGGGAGAAAAGTTGGTAAATCATGAAATCTTAACTTGTTTCAAACAGAAAAAAGGGGAATTCAGACCAAAAAGAGCCCAGATGCCCAGAAAGACCGAGCAAAAAAAAAAAGATAAAAATAAATAAAAGCTGACATAAAACCAATTAAATGCCTCGCTACAGACAGTAGTGAGTTTGTAGCTACAGCAGGAGCTGCCAATGCACACACTGATTTTATTGGAGCTTTTAACACTGTCTCACATGACGTTCTCAGAAATAAACACAGTATGGATTAAATACCACGGGTTGGAGGCAAAAGAATGCTGGAAAACCCACTGGGAAAATAGGTACAAATGGAGGTTTATAGCGAGTGAGTTCTGCGAGGGAAATGTCTGGCAGTGGACAAGGGGAGGTGATGGACCTTCATCGTCATCGTCATCGTCCTTGAGGATTCAGAGTGGAGGAGAAAGGAAAAAGGTTCAGATTTTTGATAGCATTAAAAAAGGGATGGGTCAACACAAAATTTTCATGATCTGGTTGCTCTTCCAGAAGTAAACGAGATCGTAGTCAGGAAGGACCAATAGAATGGGAAGTGAGGGTAAAAGTCCCTACAAAATACGAGAGGCTCAGAAATTGGCTCCCCCGAACTCCTGCAGAGAAGGTTCTGGGTGGTCCAGTGGGTCATAACTGAGGGAGAACCAACTTCCTTTCCGTGTGGCCAAAGGAAAAGAGCATCTGGGAATGTGCGGACCAGTATCTCTTAGGAACGACCTAGGAATAGCGGGTCCTGTCCTTTTTTCCTTTTAGAATCCCAGAATGGTTTTGTTTGGAAGAGAATTTAAGGATCATCTCATGCCAACCCTTTGCAATGGGCAGGGACACCTTCCACTATCCCAGGGTGATCCAAGCCTTATCCAACCTCGCCTTGGACGCTTCCAGGGATCCAGGGGCAGCCACAGCTCTGGGCACCTGTGCCAGGGCCTCCCCATCCTCCCAGGGAAGAATTTCTTCCCAATATCCCATCTAAACATTCTTTCCATTTAAAGCCATTCCTCCTTGTCCTTTCACTCCGTCCCTCATCCAAAGCTCCTCTCCTGGAGCCCCTTCAGGCACTGAAAGGCCACGGTAAGATCTCTCTGAGCCTTCTTTTCTCTGGGCTAAACAATCCCATGTCTCCCAGCCTTTCCTCATGGAAGAGATGCTCCATTCCCTCTAATCATCGCCACCTCCGGTGACAGCGGTTCCAAGGATTCCCTCATCCTATCAACACAGGACACAAAGGATGAATTTTCACGACAGCACCTCCCACAGTTCTAAGGCCAAGCCCCAGAGCATTCCCAGCGGGACAGGAGATCCAAAGGAAAACACTGGGCTTTATTTTAAAGTGGGATCCAATGTCTCTTCAAGGGACCAAGGAAAACACCCAGCCCTAAGCTCCTGAATATGTAGCTATGGATAGTGTGGATCTGAATTTCATGGCTCAGCCCTCCTCTAGCTGTGACTTTCAATGCTGCCATGAAAAAATCCAACATTCCATCTGCTATATGCAAATCCCTCCTTATATTTTCCTTTGGAGACCTCCAAATGCTCTTAAAGCAGCCGAGCCTCTTCCTCAAGAATGCTGTTTATGCTTTGCTCCATGCCGTTCCAGCTTGATCCGTTTCTCCACGTGGGACACTGGGGTGGGAATGCAAACAGGCTGGCAGGTTTTATTGGATCACCTTTTATTGGGAGGAGAAATCCCCACGCACCATCCACAGCGATTCTTTTCACGACAGCCCCCCTCACACACTCTGTGTGTCCCTGACAGCCAGAATTCGCTCCTACTTCGAGATTTTTTGTTTTCACTCTCCCACTGCGCTGAAGTTTATCCACCATAGCTCACGTTGCCACCTGGATCGTGGAATCATGGAATGATTAGGGTTGGAAGGGACCTTAAAAATAACCTTTTTCCACCTCCTGCCATAGGCGGGGACACATCTCACTATTCCAGGTTGCTCCAAGCCCCATCCAACCTGGCCTTGGATACTTCTGCGGATCCAGGGGCAGCCACAGCTTCTCTGGGCAACCTGTGCCAGGGCCTCCCCACCCTCACAACCAAGAATTTCTTCCCAATATCCCATTTAAATGTTCTCTCTTTTAGGTTAAAGCCATTCCCTGTGTCCTGTCCCTCCATCTCGTGTCCCCTGTCCCTCTCCAGCTCTCCTGGAGCCCCCTTAGGCCCTGGAAGGGGCTCTGAGCTCTCCCCAGAGCCTTCTCCTCTCCAGGTGAACATTCCCAGCTCTCCCAGCCTGGCTGCAGAGCAGAGGGAGCAGTTCCGTGGTCTCCTCTGGACTCAACAGATCCCCAGGCTGTGAAGGTTCTCACACGGATCCAGCGAAGGTTCTCACACGACGCGTTGGGTGCCCACAGCGTGGCCAGCTCCAACCCCTTTGCAATGACGGCCTCGGGGCTGGTTTCTCCAGCATCCAAAATCTGCCTCTGGATTGCAGCGGTGGGTGCTGCCAGTGAGAGAAGGAGACGGTGCAGAGAGGATAACCTGGTCTTCATTTCCCCTTCCCCACATTGTCCCCTTATCCACAGGAAGAGAGATCCAGCAGAGATGGGGTCAGGAACCGAAGACTGCAGGAAGTTTTATGAGCTTTAATTTCCACAATGTCTCTTTGGCACCCAAAGATATCTGGCTAAAACTTGTCATAATTATCCTGCATCATCCCTGGAGGGAGAAAAAGGCACAAACTCAGTCACGGCTTCTATTTTCAACCATTGCTTCTCTTGTTTTGTTGCCCTTGGTTTGAGCTGTCCAGTGCCTAAATTTCTGCGTATTCAGAGAACTCTCCTGATAATCTGGTTCTTTTTTCCACCAAAAATATCCGCTGGGAGCATCAGAGTCAGATGACAAAGATTATTGGAGTTCTATGTTCCAGGAAGGAGTAATTGTATTAAAATTGAAGTTTCAATTTTTCTTCAAATTGCTGTGAGTTTTGTGTGACTGAGACCGTCTTTATTGATAGAGAACATAAAACTGGGAAAGGGAGGGAAGAAAGAAGGAAAAGAAAGGGAAAAACTCCCTTGGCAGGGTGGAAGTTTGCTGTGAACGTCCTGGGAGCAGCACCCCAATAGATGGGGTTTTTATAGTAAATTATTCCCTAATTTCTTCTCGTTGATTCTTCCTGTTTATAGTTAAAAGGGGGGGAAAAAAAAAGAAAAAGAAATTTTTAAAAATAAATAATTTTTTTTAAAAGAGAAAAAAAAAATAAAAAAAAGAAAAACAGGCAGTGGGGAAGAAACTGCAAGAAACACAGGAATCAAAAGAACAAGAAAAGGGAATAATAATAAAAAAATCCTTGTGGTGAAAACAGGGAGGGAAGAAAAAAAGAGGGATAAAAAAAAGGATTCTGGCGCTAACTCCGAGCAATTTGCACCTTGTGCCCAGCTCATAACTCTCTGCTCCACGGCTTCCACAGCCCAGGATTTATGGCTGACAGTCCCAAAGCGGTTTGGAAATGGCACAGCCCCGAGACCTTGTGGTGGGGCTGAGGGATGGTTGAGAAAACAAAACCGAGCTAATTTATGGGAGTGTTCCTTGGGGCTGGAATTCCAGCTCTCCTCTAGTGGAAAAGTTTTGCACGCACAGACAGACGCAAAATCGCCTCTTCTTTTTCGGGTTCTGACTCTTTCTGTCTTTGTTCTCCTCATTTTCGCTTCTTGTTTTCGCTTTAGAACCTCTACTCACCCTAAAGAAAATCTTTTTATATTATTTTAAAAAATCTCATTATTTTATTTTCTATTTCATTTCTGAAACTGTTTTCAGCTAAGGATAATGAAATGTCCTTACTTTTTAAAATTCTTATTTCCTCTGTCTCATATCCTGCTTACTCATAAACATTTTGGAAAATTCCTTGGAAAACAGAAACATGAGACAACTTAAAAAAAAATAAAAACAGTAATTTCAACAAGCTTCAGACGTTTTAAAGTTGTTGAATTTTCAGAAGATCAGGGAAATAATTGTTCTTTTAATCTCCAAAACTGGGTCTTGGGAAAGAACTAAAACGTGTGTTTTCCAACTCTTCCTTACACGATGAATGTGGTTTGGGAGAAAATCCCGGTTTCCATTGGGTACTGAGAGGTTCCTACAACTTGAGATAGGGAGCAAGAAATCTTCCTGCCCCTCTGGATTTAATACAGGAAGCAAGGGGAGGTGAAGGGAGGCGGATAGGGAGCCAGCAGATTATGCTCCAGCATTCCCAAAACGTGGAATGTCTGCATTGGAAACATCCGGGATCCGGCCAGGAAGAAAGATCTCGGTTCTCACTGGAAGAACTGAGGAGATGGGATGGGTTTGGATCACACTGTAGGACACGGTGTTTTCCAGACGTTTCCTGGGAATTCTGGCGCAGGTTAAATCAGCCTCACACGGACCAACAGCCTGGACTGGGGTCTGCAGGTGCAAACCAGATGTGAACAGCACAGCTGGGCCATTAAAGGTGTCAGATTTATGAGATTTATCAGATTTATCAGATTTACCAGATTTATCCATATCAGGTAGTCCACACTTTGTCCCTCCTTAACATTATCCTTTGTCCCATGCACCCGATTTCCTCTCCCAGTCCCTTGTGCTTTTCCAGGAGCAGATTAACATTCCCAGGTCACTTCTGGGCTCTACTTAATGGCTTCCCACTGCCAGAGGGAAGGGTCAGGTGGGATATTAGGAAAAAATTCCTCTCCATGAGGGGCACAGGTGCCCAGAGAAGCTGTGGCTGCCCCTGGATCGCTGGAAGAGTCCAGGACCGGGTCGGATGGGGCTTGGAGCAACCTGGCTGTGGATATCTCTCTCTGGGAGTGAAACACGTCATAGATACAACATTTTTTTCCCCGTTTTTCCTCATTTCCCCCCATTTTTTCGCATTTTTCGCCATTTTTTTCCATTTTTTCCATTTTACCCTGCTTTTCCCCATTTCTTCCCTGTTTGCTTCCATTTTCCCCATTTTTCCCCCATTTTTCCCCATTTTTTCCCCATTTTTTCCCCATTTTTTCCCCATTTTTTCTCCGTTTTCCCCATTAATCCCCATTCTTCCCCATTCTTTCCCTTGCTGTGAGAACCACCCAGACGCTGCTGCCTCGGCTCTTCCCCTCCATCCCAGCCCGTCTAAATCCAGCTCCAGAGGCTGTGCTCCAGCGTGGCCCTTCCTCGTGTCCCCTATCGAGGCGAGGATGTCAGCCGAGGCCAGAGCTGGGTGTAAAGCTCCGAGATAGCCCCGCTATCACCTCCTCCTCCTCCTCCTCCTCCTCCGGGTGAGAAGAGGCGTTATCAGCCCGTCCCGAGATAAGGAGCTCTGCCCTGAGCCGCAGCGCCGAGATAAACGGCCCCGCGTTGGCTTGTTGATAACGCCCCGGCTTAAATCCAAGGGAACTAACTCCCTGATCCAGGAGCTGGAATACAGCCCCTCCAGCCAGGAGAGGGATGGAGGTGGCCTCCAGCAGTTATTTTTGAGCACAGCTGAAATAGCTTCCCGACAAAAGGGGTTGATCCACCCCTGGCTTTAAGCCCTCACCTCCCGTGGGATGCAGGAATCAGTTTAGGCTCCCAGGCTTTTGTTTCTCAGCCACCGGGATGGGTTATGCCAACCTGATCCCGGGAGGAAGAATATTTCATGCTGTGGATGTGAACTCTGACTCTTGTTTTAGCCCCTGGTCTCGTCCAGTTCACCGGTAGGAATCCGGCTCTAACATCCAGGCTACTTCCAGGATTCCAGGAGATTGCCCAGTTCAACAGTAAGGGATCCAACTGAAACATCCAGTCTCCTTTCGGGATCCCAGAAGACCCATTGCTCTTGCTGGAAACTTCTCCTGAGGTTCCCATGTGTTTAGAGGTCTTACAATCTTCCATCCAAATTTTCCATGTCTCATTCCTTCCATTGAAATTATCCCCCTACCGTAACACTGAAGAACTGCTCACCCTCTTCCACGCTCCACGCTCTTCCTGGAATTTCAGGCTATTGTTTCCCTCCATTTTTTGCTGTCAGGCTGTGTTGCATCTTTAAGGGGTTTTTTGTTATTACTGCATAATCTGACAGTCAATGATCAATTCCGACTTCGTTCTGATCGATGTATTGATGAGTCTATAGGCCACACCGAGTCTTTGTAAAATCATGGAATTCCAGGATGGTTTGGGTTGGGGGGGACCTTCAAGTTCATCCCATTCCCCCTCCTGCCATGGGCAGGGACACCTTCCACGATCCCAGGCTGCTCCAAGTCCCAATGTCCAACCTGGCCTTGGACACCTCCAGGGATCCAGGGGCAGCCACAGCTCCCCTGGGAATTCCATTCCAGGGCCTCCCCACCCTCCCAGCCAAGAATTCCTTCCCAATATCCCACCTAACCCTGCCCCCAGCAGTCTAAAGCCACTAAGCAGAGCCCAGAACTGAACTGGGAATGTTTGGTGAACTCAGGAGATGCCAAGACTTTAAGGCCAAAATCTAATTTCATTTCAGTTTCTTGACGACTTCATGGTTCAATCGAAAATTAATTAATTCTGAGGCAACTGTTGAAATTTGCAGCTCAGAAGAGACTGAAAAACCCCTGTGGCGACCTCAGAAAATTCTTCAAGAGTTGTCCCATTGCTCTGAGGTAGCTGCAGAGATTTTGGGATCCTTTCAGAAGCACAAATTTCCCAACACTCTGGAACATTTCCCCCAAAGCCGTGGTTCGCTGCACTTTTCCTTTTGATGGAGAATCGAGTAGCAGAAAAAAACTTCTGCTGGACCATTTTCCATAAAACTCTCAGGATCTCCTACTGCTTTCCTTCCCAAAAGTTTATTTTGTGGACCACCACAATGATCTGTATGAATTATTGGTGGTCTGTGCTCTTTAATGTGGCGAGTTACTGCTTTATAATGTACTTAATATTTTTTATGTTATTTTGATTCAATATTTTCTTCTTTTCAACAAAAAAAATTAACTCAAAAAAGGCCAAGAAATGTAATCACTATGGACCTTTTTGTTCTTATACTCACATAAAAATATTACAGTTTTAAATGAAAAAACAAGTCATAAAGTGTTTTCTATTCAAAATAATTTTGGAAGTTATCAAAATTTTTGGTTTATTTAAAATCTACATTCTAGGTAGTAAAAATACTGGTTTCAGTAGCAAAGAAAAAAAAAATTACACCAGTTTTAAAGAAAAAGAAAATATGGGAATGAGAATTGTAATAGGAAAGATATTAGGAAAGAGTTTATTGGAAAAGGGGAATTGACTTTCAGCACTCGGAGGTGGTAATTAGGTGCCAATATTGAAATTGTTCACGACATCAGCTTGGCCATTTTTCACTGGCTCCGGTTGCTCGTTTGGGATGGGATCACACACCTTCCGTGCTTTGGATACTCCCCAAGGAGCTTTTCACTGCCTGGGCTTCCACCGCAATTCATGGAAAGGAAGGGAAGGAGAGGGAGCAGGAGGAGCGACATTCCCAGCACCCAGCCAGGCCCTGGCTCTGAATCATCCCAATTTATTTGTTGACAACAGGAAATCTCGGCAGCTGAGTCAGCTGAGAGAGGAACCAAAGTTTTGTTGGGGCGAGGATTCACTTCTTCCAGATTCTGGTCCGTGTTTTTACTCAACGTAAAATGCTCGTGCAAAAAAATTCCAATATTTTTAACTTCAAATGCAACGTGGGATGTTTTATCTGTTGATTAAGGCAAAAGTCTGAATTTGTCCCATATATCAGCACCTTGAGGCCAATGAAATTCCCGGTGGGAATGGATTCTGGGATGGGGGGGGTGTGTCTCCATTTAAATGAGGTGTATTTATGTGTGTGTGCGCCTCTCTCGGCGCATAAATAGACACCCTCACACATATTCCATGTTTGGAAGCCCTCTGGAGCAGAAAGTTTGGCTTCCCAAGGAATTTTCTGTGTTTTCTGGCAGCCGCTTCCAGCCAGGTTAACCTGATCTTTCCCACAGAACTTCAGGCCAGGGAATGTGATTATAAAACTTTCCCATCCAGGCAACACTTTAAACCGAACCCCTGATACTGAAGGATGGGCGGATTCCACTCCCGACGTGTTTGTGTGTGATGAGTCCAATGGATGGGAGGGCTTTAGAACCTCCCTACAACATTTTTCCTTTTTTTTTCTATTTTTTTCCCATTTTCCCCTTTTTTTTTTTCCCTTCCAGAAATGAATTAACAGAAGAAAAAACATTGGCCAAAAGGACCGGGTCCATCAGAGCTGACTGGGGTTGAACTCTTGGAGCCAAATCTGAACCTCAAAGACCCACCACAGTCTTACAGTGAAGAAAATGAAAGGAAAACAGAAAAAAAAATCGTCAAACTCCTCCTTTTTAATCGGATTTTGTGGCAATGTAAACGAGGAATTCCGAAAAATCAAATCAGCATTCGTGGAATAAAATATACAAGCAGATAACTTAAACAGAGCCAGGGATTGTCCCTCCGGGCTCGAAGCTTGGAGGGAAAACCACAAAAACAAAGACACCGAAAGAGCAATTTCCCCCAGAACAGCCCTGATTAATCTCTTTTCTGAGCAGACCTCACATGAGAAAACTGATAAAGCGCTGCAATTCCCTCCGGCCTTCGGATCCCGGCAGAAATGATCATGGAATTCCGGAATGGCTTGGGTTGGAAGGGACCTTAAGGATCATCTCGTCCCAATGCTCTGCTGTGGGCAGGGACACCTTCCACCGTCCCTGTGTGATTCAGTTATTGTAATCAGGAGTTCATCCTGTCCTAGCCCCAACATCCTCCGGAATTATGATGGAAAATCCAAGTGACTCCAGCGAGGAGCCATCTCCGCACAGCAAATAATTAAATCTGTAAAAATGTCTTTGCTTTTCACTATTCCTTTGAGGAACAAAAGCAAGGCAGAGCCTGGAAGAGCCCTGCCAGCTTTGCTTCCTTCATTTTCTAATCTTAGTCATGAACTCTGTTCCCTCTCAATTCTTCAGGAATTAATTTCTTCAGGACCAGGAATTCCACCTAAAATAACGCTTAAAAACAGCATTGTCCCGGATTCTGGCACCACTCCCAGAATGTCCCAGGAGAAGAAATTCCATCCCAAATCTCATCTGCCCCACGCCTATTCCACAGTCATCCATCAGCCAAGGAATCAATGCCAATTCCCATCTTAATTTCCAAATGTACATAACGAGACTTTTATCCAGTAATTTTTTTACACGGGAATTGTCTGAAAATTCAATTTCTCTAATTGAGGAAGCTCCCGGATGGAGTCAAGCGAAGGGTGACACAAATAATGAGGGGCTGAGGGAGCTGGGGCTGTTCGGCCTCGGGAAGAGAGAACTGAGAGAGGATCTCATCGATGCTTAGGAGCATCTGCAGAGCATGGGCCAGGCTCTGCTCCACGGCGCCCAGCCACGGGACGAGGAATGGGCAGGAACCGATCCCAGGAAGTTCCACCTGGATGTGGGGCAGAACTTCTTCCACGGGCAGTGCCCGAGCCCTGAACAGAGACCGGAGTGTGGGGCGTCCCTCACTGGGGATATTCCAGAGCCGTCTGGACGCATCCCATGTGCTCTGGGATGGTCCTGCTGGAGCAGGGATGTGGGACCAGTGACCCGCTGTGGTCCCGTCCAACCTGACCCATCCCGGAATTCTGGGATTCTGTTGTTCCCCCAAATTCCGTGGGCCACAAAACTTCCTGAGTTGATCCCGGTTTGATCAATGTTTTGGTGAAAAATAACCCCAAAACTAGAGGTGACCAATCCTGCAAATAATTTGCCAAACAGGATTAATTCCTGGGATCTACTGGCAGCCAGTCCTGTTATTAATCCAAAATTTAAAATCTGTTAAAACCATTCCCTGATCATTTAAAAACCTGAAAAGTTTTGCTGTCTCTTTAAATAGACCTTTTCCCCCAGTAATTCCTAGAACTGACCCAGAAACTGCACCCAGATATTTTTTCCTCCTAAAAGGCAGAAATCCCCGAAAAGAACCTCTCCACTGTTACTTCTGACGGATTTGGAGAACGGAAAGTGAGTTCTTAAAACATGAAAAAGGATTTCTGGACAAATATTTGGCCATTTGGAATTAAAGATGGCCAAAATCAGCAGCCCTGGTTTTTCGCAAAATTCCCATGGAAGATCAAAGGGAATATGGGGGGGAAATGCCCATTTTTTGTATTTATTTTTGGGCATCTCCTGAGAGTTTCTTCCTACAGAGCTTTTAGGTCTGATTTGTTGTGTCTCCTCATTCATTTTCATTGGAATAAATTGATTTAAGATGATTTTGGCCAGATTTGGGGGCATTTAAAAAGAATCTGAGGAATAACCACAATATGTCTGAGCAATCCATCTCACTTCTCTAGGAATTACTTTCCAAAAGCGTGATAAAGTTTTTTTAGATGAAGGGTTTGTTGGTTTTTTTTCCAAATTCTAAACTTCAGAAGCACAAATTTCCCTGGAGAAACTGGTCATTTCATAATCTTCAAACGTAAAAGCAGAAAAAATTGATTTTAGAATAATTTAATGAGCTCTGGGCTTCACTGAATGATCCCATGGCCATAAGGAACCATGGAGAAAAGGGGTTTATTTATTCCATTGTTATTTACTTATTCCATTTATTCCAAATGGATAAAACTCCACTTTGTATCCCTGTCTTCATTCAGATCCTTCCCAATCTGATTGTATCCCCTATCTTACTACAAATTGGGATGAATTACATGGATCTTCCAGAACAGCCAAATAAAATCGGAGTAAAGCACGAACAGTCCACAAAAATAACACCTTCCATCACTTTCTTGAATCACTGGAACACCCTAAAATTCCTTTTCAGGCTTGGACTCAGTTCTCGCTTTATCTTGAAGTTTGCTTCGGCTTTGGGGTTTTTTCCCTTTTTTTTGTTTGTGGTTTTTTGGTGTTTTTTGGAGTGTGAGTGCAATTATCAACACCAAAAACTATTCCCAGTAGGATGGGAGGGAGACACACAGGGAGTGCAACCATCTCTGGAGAATTCCAGGGATCCCACCAACATCTGCCTCACCCAGCCTCGATTTCCCAGCCCAAACCACCACTGTCGAAGCCTCTCGGTCCAGGCCCAGCCTTGTAAAGCTGAGCTTTGCCTGCGCTTGCGCTGTTGACTCAGCTGCCGAGGGGTCGTTTGGGCTGACGGCCGGAATTCCGGCCAAATCGCTCCCTCCTGAGCTGTTGGCTGCAGGAACTGGCACAGAAGCCCTCACTAGCCCAGCTGGCCACCTGGGTCCAGACTGACCTTTGACCCCTTTCCTGGCACCTCCGTGTGTTGTAAAACTCCATTTGTTGGCAGCCATGGGAATTTCTGGGATTTCTTTTTTTTCCCACAGGAACCACGGGCTGATGTTTCCCCGCCTGCCCTGGGTTCCTCTGTTCATTCCGAGACCTTGCAAAGTCCTCAGTGGGGTGAAGATGTTTCTCCTGTGGGAAACAGGAGAGGGAGGGAAAATCCAGGGGTTGATTTCACAGCCAATTTTCAGGGATGCGCAGCAAAAAATCCCTGGAGGTCGGGACGCCTTCGCTTTGCAATTCTTCAGGATTGGTTTCAGATGGCAAAGACCTCACAGAGCTCAACTCTTGAAAATAGGGACTGGGAGCCCTTCAAACTAAAATCCACGGATAAAGACCCGGAAATGGATGCAGTGGAGGAGAGGTGAGTTTAGGAATAAAATGTAAGGAGGAAGGACCTCGTATTTAAAACTTACATTTACGTTTTAAACTTCCAATCCCAAAGTTTCAGCCAAGGCCCTGAAGAAATTCGTGGGTTTACTCAGCTGTGTTCAGGGAAAAAGAAACAAAGATTCTGCGGAAGGGATCGGTAGATGGGGATAATTAAAGTTAAGGAAAAGAAAGGAAGAACAAGGAAAATTCAGGTAGCGATCCATGTGGAAGGCAGGGAGAAGGAAAAAATCTTTCCTCTCCTCTGCTCCGTGGTGGAATTTTCTGACAAAGAAAGGAAATACATCCATGGAATCACAGAATCCCAGGATGGTCAGGGTTGGATGGGACCTTAAAGACCATCTCATCCCATGGGCAGGGACACCGCCCGCTATCCCAGGGTGCTCCAAGCCCTGTCCAGCCTGGCCTTGGGCACTTCCAGGAATCCAGGGGCAGCCACAGCTTCTCCGGGCACCCTGTGCCAGGGCCTCCCCTCACTCACGGTCAAGAATTCCTTCCTGAAATCTACTTGAAATGGATCTAAATATTCAACTAAAATGAATCCATCTAAATATTTGATTTCTATAAACAGTAATACATGATTTACAGTACCAAAGACAGCAGATTAAACAATCAATTAGACATTCCTGCCTTTTTCCATTTTTTTTCCTTTTTTTCCCCCTATTTAAACAGGTCCAGGCCGAAATCTTCACCTCAGGGAACCTTTTTCTCCAGCTCTGAAATCCAGCACCCCAAATTTGGTGAGATGTCAGCCCTCAGCTCCCAGCATGACTCAGTCCCGCTCACCTAACACAACGTTATCCCTCGGGAATCCAACACGCAAACACCCGGTGCTCCCGGCCAGCCCCAAATCCCGGGAAAATCGAGGCGGCAACGCATGTGAAAACACTGGTGGGAAGTTTGGATCCCGGGAGATTTTGCTCCGGTCCCTTTCCCTTCATTCCTGACTCATTTTTCCCACTGGTTTATTCTTAACCAGGGGCTATTGTCTTGTGTTTGTGACATCACAGGCCGTCGCCATGGCAACAGTGATGATGTCACAGGGGTGGAATTAGCACCTATTAACAGGAGCAGGCACGGGGAAAGGGATGAATAATGAGTTCGGGGCCTGGATTCGACACAAATTACCAGGAATTTTTTGGACAGGAAAAATCTTTGAAAGGTAAATGGGGCTTATATTTAAATATTATGTTTTCATTGGGCTTGGCCAGCGAACAAAAGCTGATATTTGAGTAATAAAACTGCAAACGCCGGGGCAAGAACAGCTGGAGGGTCAGGAAAATTTTTTTCCATGCAAATGAGCCAAGGATTATGACTTTATTGGAATGCCCGTGGACAGGAGCGTGTGCCCTAGAACCCAGCAAAGCCCAGGGCTCATTAATGTTGAATTTCTCAGTCTGACAGCGCATGGGGTCGACGGAGAACTGAGCTGCGTTTAACCACACTTTGTTCTGAGTTGCTCTTCCCCACACAATTTGTCTTTGTTTTCTGATTAACTTTATTATTTTCCCCTTTTTCCAGCCTCAAAGCCTTTCGGTTCGGATCAGGCTGGATTTCCAGCAACATCCTGCACCAACCAGCAGGAATAAAACCATTGCTGAAATACTGAATTTTATTAAAATCACTGAGCACGTGAACCCTGGCCTTTTTTCTTGTTCCTGTTTTCTTTTGTTTCCTTGGGGGAAAAAATGAGGACTAAGATAAAGCATGATAGATTTAGAAGGGATATTGGGAAGGAATTCCTGGCTGGGAGGGTGGGGAGGCCCTGGCACAGGGTGCCCAGAGAAGTTGTGGCTGCCCCTGGATCCCTGGAAGTGTCCAAGGCTGGGCAGGGCTTGGAGCCACCCAGGATAGCGGGAGGTGTCCCTGCCCATGGCAGGAGGTGGAATGGGATGGGCTTTGAGGTCCTTTCCAACCCAAACCATCCGCCAGCTTTGGCTGTCTCGGATTTTCAACCAGGAGAACTTTTCCACACATCCAGCTGGTCCATGGGAAGGAGATCATCCAGAGTGGGAACGGGGATTTCTTTCCTCTGGGATGGATGTGGTGGTGCCTTTGCAAAGGACTCCTGGACAATTCCTGCTGAGCCAAATCCCTCTGACAAACAGGTGCTAACCCCACCTTATTTCCTTTATTTTCCCCATAATTAAATTTTCTGAGCCCACAAGGTGTCCCTGGCCCATGGAACTGAATCATCTTCAAGCACCCTTCCAACCCAAACCAGCCTGGGATTCTGGGATTCATCCGAAGTGTTCCAATAAGGATTCCAGCCGCCTGCAGCTTTTCCAGCACCCAGGAGTGGAGAGGAGACCCCTCCAGAGGCTGATCCTGCTGCTGCCCCGGTGTTTGTGTGGGGACAGCGAAGGCCCAGGAATCCCAGCCCTGATAACTGGAATATTTTGGGGCTAGGACAGGGAATTTGATGAAATGTGAGAGCTGATTTTATCCGAGGAGAGCCACTTGAGCACGGAATCACCACCTCTGACCTGCAGCCCCACGAGGCTCCAAAACAACCCCTTCACCGAGCGATCACGTCCCCGCTTGTCACAGCGTCCTTGCCGGCACCTTCCTCCCCCTGTCCTCAACCTCTGCTGCTCCTTGGCATTTACTGGGACATTTTCCTACCCATTTTACCAAAAAAATAAAGAAATAAAATGGTTTATCATACAATTTTTTTCCTACAGCAAAATGACAGCAATGTGCAGCTTTCCATTTTTAAAGCGGCAAAGATTTTTCCTTTTTCCTTCTTATTTTTCAGACTGAAACTGAAACATTGTTTTGCAAGAAGAAAAAAATGGAAAATTGCCAGGAAATTTTACCCATTCAATTTTAATCTTCTTTTTAATTGAAAAATCTAAGTTTTGAAGGTGGGTCGGTGATTCCCGAGATTTGGATGGAAGTTTCAATTGAGGCCGAACCTTTCGGTTTAAGTTGAAACTGCTTCCCCTTCAGCGCGCTCAGAGCTGAATTCCCTTGGAATTGGATTCCCGATCTGCCCGGGCGCTCCTGACGGCTGGAACACCCTGTCCCAAGCACCTTGCCGGGCCGAGTGTTTTTCCAGAGGCCCCGAGGCCTCCCACTCCATCCTTTGGCAGGCGACGGCAACGCCAAAGCCTCCAGGCGGGCGGGTGAAAGCCAAGCCTTGAGGGTGCTGTCAGCGGGCAGGGACGTGCCGGGACGGCGGCTCCGGAGATCCGGAAAACGCCGGGATTTCGCCCCCCGCTCTTGACACGAGGATCAAGCCGCCCATCCGCTTCCACCGGATCCAGGAGCCCGTGGATTCAGCGCGGAGCCACTGCGGGAGATAACGGTGACCTGGGGTGTCCTCGGCTTGTCGCTCTGCGTCGCGAACATCCTGAGGAGAAACAGCCGCCCCGCGACAGCACTCGCAGCTCCCAAATTATCCCCCCTGCTCTTGAGGAACGCTGATGTGCTCAGCACACCTTTTTCTGCCTAGAAATCGTCAAAAATGCGTATTTCGATTTTTCGAAGGTGTTGGGAGACATCCCAGTGAAATCAGCGTTGATTTGAAAAGTCACAAAGTCGTGCTTGTTGAGGAGGGAGGTTGCTTCCTAAGAGGCCTCACACGTATCGCTTTATCAATAGATTTTTCTATAAATAGAAATGCAAATATAAATGCAAATGCAAAT
>VWPU01009187.1:0-71877 GCA_013398955.1 Callaeas wilsoni
CGGCACCGGCACCGGCAGCGCCCGCGGCCGGCGCGAGCGCGACACCTGCCGGCCGCTCGGTGCCCGTGGGAGCGGGCGGGCTGCCCCGGGATGCACACGCACACCCCGCCCCGCAGACCCCCACCCGCCCGCTGCCGGCAACGAGCACCCCTCCGCTTCCGAGCCACAGCCGCCACTTAGCTATGGCAGGATGGGCACCCTGCCCTGCTTACCCCCATGCTCAGGGGGAACACGCCAGGATGGTGCTGAATCCTTGGGCACTCACAAGGCAGGGCACAAACCCAGAACACAGGTGTAGCACGTTTAAATATCTATCTATCTATCTATCTATCTATCTATCTATCTGTATGTATATATAAGTGTGTGTTTATAAAATAAATATATAAACGTCACAATTTTTAAGCTAACCTTGATTCTAGAATCAGAGGCTTACGATTTTGAACACCTTGCATTATCAGTACCCGGGCTCCTTTTAAAAGGATATCTTAGATACATCCTGTAAAAAGTAGCTAATTCAGGTATATCAAAGGATAGAAATGTGCAATTTCTCGGCAATTTGAAGTCCACTCTCTTTCCTGCAGAGAGCATTATCTGCTACTAGCCTTTGCCTGTATTAAAGCCTTCCTTGCTATTCCCATTCCCAACTTTTCAGTGATGTATTTTTGATACTTCTATTTAGTGGATATAAATTCTTAAGACATGGTCTCTGCTTGGAAATTGGTTTGTTTTTCTTTTTAGTTTGAACTGTCAGCTCAGCTGTTTGTGAGCCCAGAGAGAATGGAAAACAAAATTCTTCGTTCGTTCCAAAGAAAAACATCGCTCATGACCTGTTTTGGAAATGCCAGTGCACCAACATTGCTCTGGTGAGAGCGCTAAAGCCTAGGGTGGGAATAATCTCAATGAGTTTTGGAGCATTCCTGGGGAACCTGGGGTTTAATCAGGCTAAGCATGGCCCTTGCTCACAGACACGCGGGGTTTCTGGAGCGGTGTGCTGTGTTTCCATCACGGCATGCTGTTCCCAGGCAGGGAGGCCACGCTCATTATACGGGAAGCTTGCCGAGCCACGTACTGCAGTGAACTGAAAGGCTGCAGCAGAGAAATAATTTATGGTGAGCAGAGAACATGGACTTTATTTGGATGAATATACTTTCAGGCAGGGCGCCAAGCCTTCATGGCACACATACGTCTTTATCTACTGTTCAAACGCAGCCCTGTCATGCTTCAGGCACTGAATGCCCGACATGTCGCTGGCTGCTGCCTCGTGCTCCTGGCAGCTGGGGCTGCACGGCAGCAGCCTCCTGTCTGGCTCTGAAGAATGAAATCCTGCAGCGGGAGGTCACTGTAGCACAAGACAAAAGAAGCCGTGTCCCTGCTGCAGCTCAGGAGGAGGCTCTGGGTACAGCTCTGCCGCAAGCCCAGCCAGCTGCCCTCGGGGAACGAGGCGTCTCGGCACTTTCGTTCTGCGTGTGCAGCTTGCCTGGCTGCTTTGCACAGCTTTAACGCTGCAAGAGCAACCCCCAAGGAGCTTCAATTGCCTGCAGGCCCCGAAGTCGAGGCGGCCGGTGCTCTGTGATCAGAGCTTACAGCACCCCTGGGGCACAAGCCTCCTGCGCTCACAGACCTGTTGCTGCCCGCACCGCACAGGCAGCACCATCGGTCCTCACTCTGTGGTGGGCTGTGAGATGCCACTGCCCCACACCAAGAGCATGGTGTGCTCCCTAGGCTGCCCTCCAGCCCCAGGCACAGGGCAGAAGGAAGAAGGTGCTTGCAGAAGGACCTGTTTTTGAAAGTCTGAAGCCTTCTCTGACATGAGGCAGTGTGTGGACAGCAGGACAGCAGAACAGAGCTCAAAGAAAACATGGAAAGAGGTGCAACTTGGGGACCTTAAAAGTAATAAGGATCCCGTCAAAGAGGCCTCTGTTTTACTGTGCTGTAACTCAATAAGTATTTTCCTTTTATATTCTGAGGAAAAATACTCATGCCATTCTGGGGGCAAGGGACTTGTACCTATCATTCACCTTTGAATTCAATGAAATGTACGCAAAAAGAGACAGAGATCACAAGCATACCTGCTCTGGGGAATAAAGCAGTGAGACAGAGACCATGCCTACACCCTCCCTACAAAGAGGCTGCAGCCTGAGCCCAAACCCTCTTGGGCTTCAGCAGACCTGCACTGTCACTTCTCCCTAAGACCTGGCTTCCTCAGCCCTATTGCACAGGCAATGCCTTACTCTGTCTTTGCTCACTATAGCAAACAACTGATCCTCCCACTCACCCCTCACCAATGCTGTTTCTCTGCCATGCACACTTTTGTTTTGCTTCCCAGGCAGCATTTCCCTTCCTCCTGCTCCAGGGCTCCTACAACCTCCTCTTCTTCCCTTGCTCCATCTCCTTTTCCAAGCACAGACCAAACTCCCCGTGTTCTCTCTGTGACCCATTACCTAATCCCTCCACATGCCTGTCACAGCCCCAGCACCTTTTGGGACAACAGCTGCCTTTGGCAGGTGCTTACACCACATCCAGCCTCATGCTCTCATCAGGGTGGGACAGGGCTCACAGCTGGCAGAGGAGAGGTGCTGTGAACACACCTGGAAGAATCCAATGACTGCCACCTCTGCAGCGCTGACGAAGGCTTCGGCATCTGTGATGCTGTTTAACAGGATAGGTTTCTCTGCGGTGCTGGCTGTGCCTGCAGAGCAAAGGTCAGGGTTGGGCAGAGTGCACACAAAGACCAACTCAAAGAGGATCCCTCCAACACACACACAAGCATCCCAACCTTACAAGCTCACCCACACACCTCTCCTGCAAGCTCAACACAATATTTGTGGAGCGTACCTTGGATAAGGAGGACTCCCTGCAGCAGACCCAGACTTTCCCCTAGGCAGGAAGAAAGCTCACTTACTGCGGGATGCAGAGTCACCCCCTCCAGCACACTCTGCAGGGGAGCATCTGGTAAGCAGGATAAGAAAGAGGCACGGGAAGACGGATGTGCCCATGGTACCAGCTTGCCTTCTCCTTGCCATGCCACCCTGCCCGGTCCTCTCCTCGGCAAGAGACACGTCAGCTGCTGTGGGGACCCACAACCTCTCCTGGGGTGGTGGGAAGGGAGCAGCTGGCCGAGGGCAAAACCTTCAGCTCCGGCGATAACTGCCTGGCTGGAGAAAGCTCCTCCCTGCTGTGCAGGAACCAGCCGTAGAGAGCTGCACCAACACTGCCCTTGGTGTGTCCTCACCCACAGCACTGGACATCGCAGCTGCCCTGCACCTTTGTGACCAGGCGCCCCAGCTAGGTTAAGAACATCCCTCTCCAGGTGCTGGATCCCAGAGGCTGATGTTCCCTTATGCTTGGCCAGCAGGCTAGCCATGGGGACATGCAGCTCTTGCATTAGCTCTGGGGAACAGCTGCTACGGTAAGCATTAAACATGAAAAGGGTATGTTATAGCTCCCTGGCTCATTCAGTTGCCATCTGGGATGAGAGGTGGCGGCTGTCTACCCCCAGAGTCTACCCCCGTCACAGCCCAGACTTTGGGCTGCAAAGGATTCATGAAATCCATGAAGGAAACAGTTCTGAAACAATCTGCTTATAGAATAAGGCTGATGTTTTGAAGGAGGAGGGCTATTTCCCTGCTGAAATATGCTCTTAAGCCTTCCTATAATGCATTCTTCACATACACATCACTGAAAAACATACTCTAGAAAAGAATGTGACACTCATGCAGAAAAGAAGAAAGAAACTGGTTTTATTCTCAGACACTGAAGTCTTGTTACGGCATCTAGCTGCATTCCCCCTGACTGGCTTTGCCTGCACAAGGATGGATTTTAAGAGGGTAGGGCACCAGATACAGACCAGGAGACCATCATGGGAGGTAAGTAACCATTTACAACGAGTCAGAGCACATGGCAAGTGTAACTCAAGATAGGGATTTTCCAGGGACCAGTCCGCCCCTACCAGGTGATCTTGTTTCCTCGAAAAGGCACTTCCAGGACCGGAGTTGGTACAGGAGAGATGGGCACAACAGGAGGAAGTACTGGGAGAGAGGGAGGGAGATGCTTCCCAATTTAACCCCTTATGGTGTCATGATGGGGTGGTGGTGAGAATGGTTGGGTTATTTTCAGTGTATCAGAAGAAGCAACAAAGGCCGCCTGCAGGGCTGTGCATCGACCAAGGCTGGCACACAGCCCCAGCACCCACACGAAGGGCTGCCAGGGCTGTGGCCAGCCATGCTGGCAGGAAGGAGCAGTGGTGGGCATGGCCCACCTAGAGACTGGTGCAGGAGGCAAGGGGATGGGAAGGGGGAAGGCAAACTGGGTGAACTCATTCTGTCCATTCCTTCTTGATGGACAGGTTCCACTCCCAGGTGAGATGGTCATGCTTGTCATCATCCGTGAAGAAGGATTTGTTGTGATAGGTGCCTCGAGCCAGCATACCCTTAGGAGCCTCTTCAATAGGTGTCAGGAACTCGTACTCCTCTGGCCGTGGCCCATAGCTGCCAACCATGAACGTGGCTTTGTCCACTAGGAGAAAAAAATCCACAGGGAATAAGCCCCTCAGATGGAGAATGATAAGGAAGAGAGGAAGCCATGAGCAAAAGAGCAGAAGGGAGATGGGAGGGAAAGGAAGAGTTTATGTCAGCAAAGGAGAGCAGAATCAGAGGAAAAAGTGAGTTAGTGAAGCATAAGGACAGCTGGAAGTACGACATGGATGGATGGGCAGGTGAACAGACAACCCAGTCTGTACACTCTCACATGTATGTGCTGCTAGAAGGGTGTGAGTACACCCAGCGTATGGCTCAAGATCTACCTCGATTTCCCACTACTCCTCTTTACTGGTCTGAAGACGCCAGTTATGTGCGCTGAACAGGATGACAAAGCCTTAGAGGTGGTAGCACGAAAATGCATGTGGGATGTGTGTGTGCAAACAGGGCTTTCCTCTGCCTTGTCCAAGCACAGCAGCACTGAGGAGAATCCATGGGCAAATAAGGGGCCCTGCACACAACAGGAAGCTTCATGGAGCAGGTCTGAATTTAACCAAGTGCTTCTGAAGAGCTTTCAGATGGTGGGAAGCTCCACACAGGCTGAGCCACTGCACAGGGGGTGGAGAGGAGGAGAAGAGCTCTGTATGGAGAAGCAATCTGTGGCAAGCACTGTCTAAGCAGAGTCTCTGTGGACTTTGCTGCTGCACAGTGGTGTAGCACACAGATACCAGAGCTGGCTCATACTGAGTTTGCACAAAACAAGAAACTGCTGTCCTGGGTGAGGCAGGCTTATGCACTCTGCTGAGAAGTCACCTCCTGTGTGTTAGCACAGGGTAGGACTCGGGACCAAGGGAGCCTCTGTCCCAGTCCAGAGCTGCAGGAACACTTCTTTGAGAAGAGGGATGACGCAGGTAGGAGCAGTGGTGCGCAGGGCATGCAGGGCTCTTACTCACCCTTCACCCCTGTCCGGTAGGTGTGCTGCACATATTTCAGTCCCGACACAATGTCCCTGTTTACCTGCAAGAAGTAACCAGAAGTAAGTGTCAAGAGAAGAGTGTTGGTTCTGTATCTGATGATTTTCCCCCTCCTTAGGGACATAACCGTCTTGGCTCCCTGCACCAGAGAGGCTCAGCACAGGGCACATTGTACAGGTCCCTAAAACAACCTCTCCATAGGTGCCTGGAGACCTACAGCATCCTCTGTGCATCTCCTGCACTTCCCCATCCTTTGCCCAACTTTGAAGCTGACTGGAGCACATCAGTCAGGTTCTCAAGACATGCTGATGAGGACAAAGAAAAGTGAAGCAGGGAGTTTCGGTTTAATAATTTTCATATTGAAAACCACACATGGGTAACTAGAGTCATCCCTTCAGCCCCAACGGGTGGGCAAGATTAGCTGAACACTTCCAGCTGCCCTCTAAGCTCCATGGGGAGTTGGCAAGTTTCTTCTCAAAAGACAGAGGGACAGTTTTCATAATCTTTTCTCAAATCTCCCATGGATAGCTTGGATACATCTATTGCTGCTCCCCTCCAGCATACACTCCAGCCTTCCCACAGGGTACACTGCTCAATCTGAAAACAAGATGGACAGACCCTTTTACATCCCAGGGTAGAACTCACACAGTACAAGCCCTTACCAGCCATGGAACTGAAGGAGAGAGTTAGAATAACCTGTCTGGCTTCAGGTATCTCCTGTCAACTGGGTGCAGATACAGATCGAAATATTTCACAGCACAAAAGAGAGCTGGAGGTGTCTTGGGGGACAGCATCGGTGGCCATTCATCTCTGACACAGCAAGCCTCAGAGCAAAAGGGAAATCTGCCCTACAGAACCCACAACATTAACACCTTCCCTCATCTGTCTCAGGAGAATTATCTTTCTTCCCTTTTTGCCTTCTCTTCCAAGCCCAGCTTTGAAGCAAGCATTTGCGGACATGATCAGCTCAATGCTGGATGCCACACTGCAGCATGGCCAAGTTTCATTTTCAGCTGTAAACAAAAGAAATGGCTGACACACTGATTAATGGAAGTGCAGGAGAAATGAGCCCATTTGGGCATATCATGGCCTGAAGAATTCAGGTATCTTCAGCCAAAAGCTACAATATTACATCTTTTTAATGTATACATGAAGCCCAGTAATACTGACTGACTACTTCATGAATAGCCATTCTCTCTTCTCTTCTCCTCCCTGTTCATTTCCACTTAGTGTGAAGATTTTCCAGTAGCTAAAAAGCAAAACCAAACTCAGCCAGAACTACCCATCTGGCTTTTAGACCATTTGTTGTTTATCAGTGTGAGCAAACAGAAATTAGCTTCCTCCAAGGGGTGAGCAAGCAGAAGCGATTTCCTGGAAATACCTCATCCCTTGTTGAGTAGAACCACACCTGAAGCTAGGGGAACTTTGCAAGTGTTCAGCTTTTGGGCAGGCATGCTGCCTGGCCCTAGTTATCTGATAGACTGCCACAGACTAGCCTCAGCAACTGATAAAAAGTAACTGGAAGGAAAACAACTCACTCTGAAGTGGATCTTAACTCTGTATTCCACTCCTTCCTTTAATACGAAGGTCTCTTTCTTGAGTGCTTCGAGGTCACCTGCAAGGAGAGGATCAAGCCATCAGCTAGAGATGTCACAGTGAGGAGAGACCAGGCACAGGGGGGAAGATGGGGCTGGGGTTGCTGTGAGAGGTGAGCATCCCTTCAAAGGATGACACCTGTAAAGTAAGTATGCAGACGTTTGTATAAGATTGTGCTGTGTGGCCAAATACACAGGAATTCCTGGGTGTACGTATGTGTCTGTGTCCACAGAAGATAATGCCTAAACAAACACAGGTCTGAGCACATATACATAAAGATGTTTATGCACTCCACTTGTTGTTGAGCATATGCAGGAGTGTGTGTATGCTCCATCCATGTCCAGCCCTGGCTTGGGTGAGAGAGCATGTTTCACAGTTCCTGCCCAGCTTGGAAGGCTGCCTGGGCCCCGCAGGGCTCTGTGTGCTTTTGGGCGAACAGGAAGCCTCTCTGCCTCTCCAGGCCCAGCTTCCTCTCTCCGCAGAAAAGCCCATATAAGGTTCTCTCCCCATGTCCCCAGGAGCCGGAACTGCAGTATTGCTCGATTCTGAAGTTTCAATACAGCCTGTTACCCAAATGCATGCACGTCCCTTGTGCTCGCGAAGTCTCATTGAAAGGAAGCAAGCAGAGATGGCAAGAGAAACCCAGGAGCTCCTAGAGCAGTCCAGATGAAGAAAAAGACCCTTGACATTTTCCTCTGTTACATCTCCTTTTTTATTCCTATGTGTATACCTCAAAATAAGAAATAAGGCTAAGATGCCTTGAGCATTCCCCTAAAACCCACTGTAGCATCCCAAGGACAAACTCTCTTCTAACTTGGAGCATGCCAGGGCCTTTGCTTGTTCCTCTTTGTGACTAAGGGCAGAGCCTATGCCTACCTGTAAGGTCCATAGTGATCGGTCCTGGAGCAGAGTCACATACCAGAGTGAGTCGGGTGACCACCACATTGGGAGCTGTTGGGTCTGCAGGTAGGAAAAGTCAGGGGGAAGCTGTCAGCTTGCAAAATTAAATGCGATTGGAGGGGAATGAGACTGAAGAAACAGGAATGTCTTCCCACACAGAAACTGCATTTCATGAAACAGTCAGTAACGACAGGCTTCCTTAGCACAATAAGACCACATGTCTACCCAGTCCTTCCACATGGATCCCTCTGGCCTCCATCACAATACCTAGAGGTGGTCTTTCTGCTACAGAAAACTTCCTTCTTAAGATCATTCTGAGCAACAAGACCACATTTCAGCATAGGCTAATCCCTTCATGTTCCTAACCCCTCAAAAGTCCTCCGAGACCCACATATCTCCCACCACAAGTCCTTTTCCGATGCCAGCCCTCCGCAGTAATCTTCCTAACTCCTAACACTCAGAGCATCTTCCGTGCTTCCTTTACATGCATCTCTCCACCTGCCCATCCCCAGTCTTCCAGCACAAGCAGTGCACGTCCCTGGTCAAACAAGATCCCTCTTCTTTGAAGCAACCTTGTCTCATCCCCACAGCACACTGTTTCAGTACACCTCCCCAGTCCCTCCCTATCAGTGTGCCCCAGCCTACCTACTACCACAGGTCCATCTCCCAGCAGGGACTTCTTGTACTTAGCAAGGCTTTCATCATCCTTGTCCAACTCTTGCAGCTCCTGCAGTGTTTTCTGGGGAGGAGGTTTGTAATTGAGTTTCCCATCCAGCTCATCATCATCATCCTCCACATGAGGTTCTTGGGTCTTCTCAGTCATGGTCACTTGGTCTGGGTAACAGAGGAGGGGGTGGTCAATGAAATTGCTCTTGATGAGAGTAGTGTCCCCGGGGGCACTCACTCTGAGCACAGCGTGGCTCAGTCCCCCTGACAGGCAGGCACCCACCCAGTGCCGACGGCAGCAGGATTCCTACAGGCAAATGGCGACGGTGATCGGCTGCAATCCCGACACTGCTGTGCTGATATTCTGGCTCAAACACAATCCCCCTCTGCCCCCGCTCCTCTCTCCCTGCAGGCACCACGCGCACACGCAGACCTACACCATTCTTCCCTCCCAGGGAGGAGGTGCAGGAGCAGAGGCTGAAACCAGAGTGATTTACAGCCACTCTGCAGCAGTTGTGGCCGGCAACCCTGCAATTACAAGCCATCGTACAAGGCTCCAGTGCTCACCGGCTATCTCGCACAAAGAGCCACGCACTGCCACGCACTGGAGCACAGGGAAACACAAATAAAGCCAAGGACAGATGTTTCGTTTACCCTCTCATAATGGGTTAAAAGCCATATTTCATAGAAAGATCGAATACCTGACACCCACTTCCTTAGACTAGCAAGTCAGCTGAAGCTCTCAAGGAAGCAGGCAGGATAGTCTATCTGCTGGCATTCCGTGCGCTCCCACTAACAGCTCACTTCAGGCACCGACCAGGACTCCTTCCCACTGAGGAAGGAAGCATGATGGTGACCACAGGCCAGCCACGCGTAACCGTGCTGCTCCAGTGGGCCTTCTCGCAGAGGAGAGGCAGGACAGCTGGAGCCGCAGTCAGCAGGGCTGGGACACGCACCGCGAACGGCAGAAGGGCAGCGAAACTGCTTGGGTGGCATCCCAAACGGGAGCCAGAGCAGGGAAATATCAACCAATGGGCAGCCAGAGCATGGGATGAGGGAACAGGAGACAGGCAGGCGAGGTAAGCAATGCTGTGCCAGGTCCCCCTTAGTCAGCTGCCTGCCTTGTGGAGCCAGCCACATGGTCCTAGCCACCTTCCCACTCCTCAGGGAAAGGCTGAAAAATAAAGCAGTGCCCTGGCACAGTGGCAGTTGTCACAAATGGCCAAGCCATTCCTTGTTGTTTGGCAGCAAGAGGATTTGGTCAAGCTACACAGATCATTCAGTTCTTTGCTTATGCTTCTTTGAGACTGTCCCTAATAAAACATCTCTTTTTGCTTGCTTACTTGCAATTTTCCAAACAAATCATTTTTCTTCTCTGCAGCTGTGGCCTTAACATTTGCCCCTGCTCCCAAAAGTTAAACTAGGAGCTAATGGGATAGTTCTTTCATTCTTTAAAATAGGAAAGAAACACATAAAAAAAGAAAAAACAACTGTTCAAAGAGAATCAGCAAGTGGTATCAAGCAACACCGAGTAGTATGCAGACCTCTCAGAGCAATTCCAGTGCGGGGAAGAAAAATAATCAAGGAGTGGTACATTGGCATGTTGCAAAGGGACAGAGAAGGACTGAGTAGCACACAAACAAGAAGATTCAGTCAGGTACTCTAATCGGAAATGGCCATTGCGAGACAACTTTGCAATTTTATGGTGAGTGAGGAACTAGTGCAGAGTGGGCAGCTGGGAAATAAAAGGGAATCTTAACCCAAACAAACAGGAAAAAAAGCAGGTCCTAGTAGCTGAATAATCCTGGCTCAGTTCATGCCCAGCTCTAGGAGTGTGAAGTACCCAAATACCATAAGAAAGGCCCGTAGGAGAGGCCCTTGATCTTGTCCTCATGAGAAAGGAAACCAAAAGCTCCCTCCTGAAAGCAACGATTACACATGCCCCACCACTGTGTAGCCCCAGCACAGTCACCTTAGAAAGCCTCACAATCCCCTCTGTGCCATTCCACATTCAGCACAGGAAGAGGCTGTGATTAGCCATGACAGTCACTGCCAAGTCTTGCCTTCCACTTGGGCTCCAGCTGCAGGTCTGAGCATTGTCCCGAGCTCTCTCACAATACCGGGCTGCATCTGCCACCAATACGAGCACAGACAGAGGTGCCTGCCCGCCCCCATCCTCCCATGTCCACCTCTTGTGGTTTATCACAGGAGAGGGTCAGGCACAGGAGGTGGAAAGAGGCATCTCTGTCCACATGCAGGGAAAAGGCAGAGTCAGGACTGGACCAGCTGGTTGCTCCTCATCCCTCAGACCTTCCCTTTGCATCACACATCCGCAGAGACTGTCCTTGCCAGTCCGCGGGGGTGGGTCACTTGAGGAGGAATGCTTTTAGGTTCTGAAAATCTCCCAGAAAGATGGACAGACAACCTGCCGTGCCAACAGCAAGATCCTGCAGGGTACAGGACCAGCCAGGCTGTCTGGGATGAACAACCCCTGGCTCACAGACATCTCAGGATGGCACCGATTAGACCAAGTTCTGGCATTTTTCCCCAAGCCGTGGACCTGACACTGCCTTCCTGCCAAATTCCAAGGCAGGCGGTGACCAAGAGGAAAGCTCCCATCTCAGCAGCTCCTGCCCCTACTTGCTCCAGCTTCAGAGCTGGTCCGCTCTGCAAGCTGAGACGCATTCCTGAGCTCAGGCAACACTGCTTCCCCAGAGACACCATGCTGCTGTCGGGGTTCCTGAGTTTCTGTGCCACTGCCCAGGGCAAGGGCTAATATGGAGTGCCCCATTCAGACCAAGAGCCTCACTAAAATGAGAAAATTAACCCTACATCGCCCTATGCAAGGAGAAACCTGTGTGGTTTGTGTCTTGCCCTGCCACATTTTTCTTGCGTTTCTGCAGCCCCAGCTCACAGTCCTGAGTTGCCTGCACCTCTGAGGCCTGGCAGCACCCATGAAACAGCAGGGAGAGGGCAAGGGCAGGGTTAGGGATCCCTGTTAGAGAGAGATGGCTGCAGGAGGCAAAGAAGGAATCGCGCTTTGGCGAGAGGTGCGAGCGTGTCGCGGCTGGGCTCTGCCTGTGCCGTGGGTGGGCAGCTGCCCTCGCACCTGCAGCAGGAGGGGGCAGTGACAAGGTGGAGGGTAGGCACCCCCTCGGCCCCCACGTGCCTCCACGGGGCACAAAAAGGGGTGTCAGAGGGGCAGCATTTTACTTGCCCTCCGTCTGCTCATCACTTCTCTAAACCAACCCCTGGCCGAGGGCTTATCTCCAGGAAGCGGGTTTAGCAGGGAGGAAGTAATTTTCCGCGACGGGGGAGAAACACACCGGACTCAGCAGCGCCCCCAGCCCTGGCCTCCCCATCCCAAGCCCCGGGGTGCGGGGGCAGAAAGGTAGCCCATTGCCCGGCGAGTGCCGGGTACCACGCCGCAGGGAAACACCCGCCGCCAGCCCGGGACCGCGGGGGCCTCTTCCCTTCCCCTGCCCCTCCGCCCCATCGCAGCGCGGAGCCTGACTTCCCCCTCGGGTGCAGGCTGGGCTCTGCCCGTCTCCCCGGGCAAGACTGGGCAACGCCGCCAGCCACCGGGAACAAAGGCGCAAAGTTGCGCGGCGCCAGCGGGGAGCGAGCCGGGGGTGCGCCCGCTGCGCTGTCCCTGCCCGGCTCCCCCGCCCTCCCCTCGTACTCACCGGCTGAGCGGCGCCTGCGGCCGGGGTCCTCCTCTGCTGTCAGCGCTCAGCCTCGAGCTTTGGCAGTTGGAGCAGGAAGGAAGTTGGTGAAGAGAGGAAAAAAAAAATAACACTCACACGCAGCGAAGGAAAAAAAAAAAAAAAAGCACCAACGAGCCGCGGCAGCAGCCCACCCGCAGAGGAAGCCCTGCGCGGCCCCGCATGCTGCGGCGCTCCGCCGCCTGCCCCGCTTTGTCTGCGCTCCCGCCCGCCCGGCGCCGCGCTGCGCTCTTTTTGCGCAGAGGTGCACAGGGCTTTGTCTGCGAAGCCGAGCCCGGCCGGGGACGCGGGAGTGCTCGCCGTGCGCGGCTTCGGGCTCTCGGTGAGGGCTGCTGTGCCCGGGAGCGAGGGGGGTGATGGCTTTGGTTTTCTCCCCAGGTTTTATTTTGTTTATTTTCCTGGTGTAGTTAAGGTCGATTTCAAAAACCGGCGCTGATTTATACCGATTAAAATATGCGGAGAATCAGGTTGTGTATTCCTGCATACGTGGGAAGATAAGGGGTATTGCAAATGGAGGTCCTTGTGAACCTCATTTTTCCTGCTACCTGCTGCACTTAATCAGCTTATTGTTCCCAACTCCCAGCCGTTCTCACACAAGCAGTTTCAAAGATCAGCTACCTCAGGAAGAAAAAGCTCTCATTTCCCAGGGTTGCTTAAATGATTGGAAAGATTTTACACCGCTTGCTTTCTGAAATATCAGCAGATTTTCTCTTTCTTTGCCACTCATGGAGTGCCCACTTAGTTCATCAGTCACATAAATCCTTCATGTACATAGTCCTCAGTGCACAACAAATTAGATCATTGGTTTGCAAACAACAAATCTGGGCCTGCAATGACTGATAGACTGCTCTTAATGCATTTACAGCAGCAAAATAAGCAAAGCATAACTATTGCCAATGGGTTTACATTCACTGCCCTGGATCCACATAGCCATTTAAAAATGTTTATTGCACACAAATTTTTAAAGGTTGTAAACAACTGAGGAAAAGGGCTCTTCTTCAGAGATGAACAGATCTCAGAAGAAGGGAGCTTTTTTTTCCAGCCAGATATTGCTTTCATTTAGGTTATGGGTGGCACGATGATTCTTACCTCATGCATTTCAAGAGAAAAACAGAGCATATGTCTGTCTGACAATGGATTCCCATTTATCAGGGGCTATAGCGTCAGAAACATTTCAAGCTTCCATGAATTAGTTTCACCATCAAGAAAAATTATTTAATTTGCTGCCACGCTTTTTCACTGCTACATTAACCCTCCCCTTGAGCCAGCACAAGGGACCTGACTTGAATACAGTATTGAGATGGGTTTAAATGGTACCACGGAAAAAACATGTAAGTAAATGCATAAGTATATACCAGTGAGTTTTCAACCCAGATAGGTTTCCCCATACTTGTTCATAACGGAGAAATGTGGCTAAACCTTTATGCCAGCACCAGTGGTTGAGTGGCATAGGAATGAGGAAAGGACAGAGCAAATTCTTTCAACTACAGTGCTACTTTATGGCAGCTCATACTGTTTATGTAAGCAGTCCTGGCCTGGGAAAGCTGTGAAGGGTTGGATGTGTTAACTATGCTAAGCTTTGAGGAAGCCCCTGAGTCTCGTACATCAGCTTCTTGTCTTGGTTTCTTTGCTCTTTGGACTAACTCTCTGATTTCAGTTTAGAAACTGAACACAGTTTAGCTGGGAGGAGGCGTGGGTTGAGGTTACTGTTCACTCCTGGCTTGGTTTGAAATTTCCTTGGTTTTAGCAACTGTGTACACTGCAATTGTAAGTAGTGTTACTGCAATCATTCTTGCTGAGGGATAGTTGAGATTAGCTTGGTCTCTTTTGTGAGTTTCTTTTTTAGTTCAACACCAGACTGCATGTGCCTTCATGTAGCTATTTACGCACTGTTTCTAAACGCATGTGAGCATAAATTAGGATCAGTTTATCCACAAATATGCATAAAGGCATAGGGATATAGAGCTGTGTGCCACCATATGTATGTACATTCAGCCTACATGGGTTCATCTGCCTAGCATGCAGGGGAAACAGATTTTACTCCTAGATTAGAAATTAGTCAGTATGTAATCCTGGGGATATCATGTAATTGCTCTGTGCTTCGTCTTCCTGTTCATGAGCAGTGTGAGAAGGAGCTGTAGATATTGGAATTGCACCATGCCAAGCAGATGGGAACTTAGAAGCCAGGCATGATCCTTTGGGTCAGCATATCCAACATCCTGCTGGGGAACCACGTCACTGCTCTGCTGGAAGAAAGGAAAGGTTTGAACCATTATAGAGCAGAACATCACTGAAAGCAAATCTCTACCACTGAGTATTTCATCTCTGACAAACTGATGCCATGCCATGAAGATCATCTCTTGGCAGACATTGTCCAACCCCAGCCAATTCTTTTGTCTGTGGCAGAAGGAGGCAGGAACAACAGCTAAAGTGTACCTGCTTTATTGCAAAAAAAATGTGGTAAAATTTCAAATGTGTTCTTAGTTGGAAAATAATCTTTTTTACTTAAAATATTATGATTAGGTCTTATTTAATTTTACCCCACTGATAACCGTTGATTGTACAATTAGTAGACCACATTAATAGGCGTGATCAACTGCTAATGTCTAAGCTTATTTTTAAAAGTTTATGCAAAATTTTAAACTCGTATTCTTCAACTACACAGCCTGTATTCCCAACAGTCATATGCGTCTGTAGCACCCTACTGGAAACAATAAACCTTGACTTTTTTTAAAACTGTAAGATTAAAAATATTAGGGATTTTTTTCTATTTGAGTTTGGATTGCTGCCATTATCTATCTAGTATTTCTGGATTTGAATTTTTTACTGTGGTGATATATTGCAGCTTTGTACTGCTAAACATCATCTCCATCTTCTGCAGAACAAGTCGCTGCATTTGAGGAACAGAACTCTTTTATGACCTTTAGAAGTGACTAATCCAGAAAAATTTCACGTGTTAGAATCTCTTATTTTCACCTACTTGTAATTTCCAAAACTGTCTAATTTGGAGCTGAAATTTCCCAGGCTGGAAGTTCTGAGGGGAAAAATAAAAAGAGATTTCAGTCCAGGTAGGGAATCCATTTTTGTAATTTTAAGAGGCTCAACAGATTAACACTTTTTAACGCTGCTCTTGTAAAGCAATTTGTTTTGGAACTACTAATTTGCATTTTCACTGAACCCAGCACATAGTGTTACTAACTTAGACTTCTCTCTAATCAATAATGTTGCTGAATCCTGTCACTGTCATGAGTTTTGTCTCCTCCTCAAGCTTGTTACAGTCTCCAGGAAGGCTACAGGTGACACGCTGGGAAGACAACCTCACGGTTCAACAAATTGACGTCACCAGGTGCTGCAAGGTAAGTGTCAGTTTTGGTCGCGGCTGTCCCCTAGATGGTGTCCCCAGACGGTGTCCATCACTACAGGCAGAGATCCTCTTCCCTGCAGAGATGGGAGGAGGTAATCCGGTCCCGAGGCAGTCACGAGGGATGGGAACGGAGAAGGTGACAGATCAGGGAGCTCAGACATGAGACCTTTCCCTGCCATGTGGGGGAGCGTTCACTGCACCACAGGTGCCACCCAACTCTTCGGCAATCCCAGCGCTGCCTTCTCTGACTCTGAGTTCAGTGGGATAAACAGGGTGATACCGCCAATGAAGCATGAATTCACCCCCTCTGAATAAAACATGGGCACAAATTGCCCCAGGATTGGCTTTAAAATTCAGCATCCTAAGGTTGATCCTGTTGTGCCTGGGAGAGGTGATGCCTGTTTTCTTCTTACTCGGTGCTACTCACCCCTTCTAAAGCACTGCAAAGGAGTGTGCAGCCCTTGGGGTGGGAAGGGAAGAAAGAGATGGAGGCTAGATAAAATGCCAGGCAAGGGAGCCAGTATTCAGCATAGAGAGCAAGGAGAGAGAAGGCACTTTGAGGTGCCAACACAAAGCCCCTGGTAAGGGTTTAACTGGGTGTCCCAACCCCAAATCCCATGGGAATCCCTTCAAAGCACCTAGCCACTGGACTTGAGGGCTCTCAGCTGGATGAAGAGCTGACCCCTGAAAACACAACTGTGTGTTCCAACTCTCCAGCTCCTCCTGAAGTTATTTCTTTGAAAGATGGAGAGATTGGAGATTTAATACTTGTCTAAGCAGCTTTCAGGCTTGTTAAAGTGCTAATCCCATAACCCCCGTCACAAGCCTGAAGGTGTGCAAAACTTCACATGTCACTTCACAATCCCCTGAGGGAGCAAGGGAAGCAGGAAGACAGAGGAAGGAAAAGGATTTTGTTGGGGATGAGAGGGTAGGGGCAAAACAGAACTAGTTTCATTCAGAGTCTAGCCTGAGGAAGGAAAAGGATTTGATTGGGGTTGTGAGTGTAGGGGCAAAACAGAGCCAGTTTCCTCCAGAGGCTAGCCTGAGAAAGACTCAGGATGAACAGAGCAGCTCAGTGAAGGAGAGAGGGAGAGCTAAGTTGGTGGGAGGGGGTGAGTGAGAGGACAGGGCTTGGTGAAGGGCAGACGGTCCCTGTCATCAGGGAGCAGGCATGTCTTCTCTGCATCCCCTGCACTCCAGAGCCTAGCATGCAGGAAAGCAGCTTTTGCTCTCCATCCCTCACTAAATGCTGTGGCAGAAGTCAGTGTTCTGCAGGTGAAGGTGTCCCAGAGCTGGATTTAAAAGAGGACTGGATTATTTTAGGACCTCTCAGAAAACAGGTGGTTATGTAAGGTTAGATCTCAGCAAGTGTAATCAAATCTCAGTTCTAAGCTGATCACCAAGCAGGGTGTTAGGAGGTATTTATTCAAGCATTCCTCCCTGTGTTGTGACTTTCCTCTGAAACAGCCAGAGCTGAAGCTGGGACTGAATTAGGAGAGCTGTGGCATCCTCTCCTCCTCTGCTGACCTTGGCAAATCTCCCTTGCCAGCTGCACCCTGACATTCCTGTGCTAAACACTACTCTCAACAAGGAACTTGATTTCATACCAGAATTTATGGCTTCTTGTCAGGTTGTGTCCAGCCTCTGGCTAGCTCTTAGCTGCTTTATGTACCTTGGTGCTTTGCCTGTAGCTCAGGGCGTGCTGCTTGCAGCTATATAACCTCTCTCTGAAGCCATGAGACAGTAATTACCAGCCTCTCTGTGGCAACATTTTTCCTTTATTGCACTTGTGCTGTTCACATATTATTGCTCTCACAGCCCTGCCTCCGTAAACCCCCACAGCGTTATTATGGTGGATTCTCGTGGAAGAACTGGTGTGAGAATTGCTGTTCCTCCCACTCCTTCTCTTTCTCTTGTTTTGCAGACTTCAGTGTATAAAGGAGAAAAACAAATGTGGTGTTCAACAAAAGAGCCAATGGCTATTTAAATTCTCAGTAAATATTATCCACTATTATATATTCACAGAAGCTTAACAAGCAATGAATGTGCAACATTTGCACATGATGAGCATTCTCCTCCCAGATCTAATAGAAACACACTCAGAAATAACCCATAGGAGTTTAAGTGGGTCTTGATGGAAAGTGTATCATGCTAAGGGAAAACATGGCAAGAAATCATCATACTGGTCATTTTCACTGTCATCACCTGCAGCATTGGAGAGAGTCCTCAGAGGAGGATGTTCCTATGGGACCCCACCATTGCCCTTCACAGCTGGCCAGTGGGGAAAAATTCTCCTTCTTCTCTCCATTCTTTTCCTTTATTTTCTTTTTCTTTCTAGAAATAACTTTCAGCATTACAGTCAAAGTATGCCGTCAGCTGTCAGTGCGCCGCAAATAAATCTTCGTGTATACAAAACTGTCAGAACATCCTTTGTACAACATGTGCATGCCCCACATGCAATGATGACTACTAAACAATTCACTTAGTCTATGGTGTGTTCATGATGCTTGACTGGACCAGAAAGCAAGCTGCAATTCCAGGTCCTTGGCATAGAAATATCCTTAGCAGCCTCCCAGTTAGAAGCTTCAATGCACTTTGTAGAGGTGTGTACCCTCCAGTGGGAAACAAGAGTGTAGAGGATCTAAACTTAAAAATAAAACATTGGAATCTGACAGTGAAAGGCCATTAAAAACAAAACCAAACGAACAAACAAACAAACAAACATTACAGCATTAAGCTCTACACTTGTGCAAGATCCTGAGGGGAAAACATTAGTTTAGTACTAGCAGTACACCTAAGCAATAAAAGGAGAAAATAATTTTTTTTTTAAATTGATTCAGATTTTCATCCCCTGGCTTTTCCCCTTCCACAGTTATTTCCACCAGGGATCTGCTATCACATAGCAGCCAGAGCATTTAGCATCCATATGTCTGGGAGGTGAGCAGCAACCCAAGAGACAAGATAATGGAGCAGGAAGAGCTGCCTCCTCTGCCCATTAGTCAAATGTTCCCAAGGAGAGTGTGAGATGCTCCCCAGAAGCAATCATTTCTTTCTGAAAGGCTCAACTGTTACATGAAAAAAATCATAGTAATGGTGGCAAAGGGCTGAACTGAATGAGATTGCACAGCGGTGCTTTTATGTGGTAGGAGGAGGAAAGAATGTCTGTTGCATGGTGTGAAAGCCAGGGGAAGATATGTGCCCCTTTAAGAAGAAGAAGAAAGAAACATTTTACCAAAATGTTTAGGAAAGCCTTCCTTTATTGGGCTGCTGGTTGCCAAGGAGAAAGAATCGATCATTCAGAAAAAAAAAAAAAAGAAGATGAGAAAAGGAGTTGTCAAGAAAGAAGACATCTGGAGCCGACTTGTGTACAGTTTCTTCTTCTTAGCCCAGTGACACTGAATCATTTGCTTCACTGTTTTAAACTGAATAAAGCTCTGGAACTATCTGATTTCTATTTAAGTAAAAACACACTCTTTGGGTTTTTTTCCTAACATGGCAGTATTACTCCTCTGTTTAGTTCAATGTGTGATCATTTTAGACAGTGCTAGTGTACCATTTAATCACTGTTCACAGGTACATGGCATGCAATTAATACAGAAGGAATCAATTATGAGAAAAGAAAAATCTGAATAAGACCCTTGAGACAATACTGTGGAAACTGTGTGATTCAGGTACATTTTTAAGAGCAACCACAAGCTCTGATTTATAGCAGTCACGTAGATAACCAGATTAACTACCTGGATTTGATAAAAAAAGGAAAAATGCTAAGTTTTGGTTCAATATATTAATGTTGAGCTTGTTCTCTAAATGTCATTCAGGAGAAAAATAATCTTATAAATGAAAAAGCAGATATTTTAATTGTGGGCAGAGTAAAAACAAGAAAGAAAGGATGCTTTTTAAAATTATCTAACAAACTCAGTCCTGTCGTGTCATTACCAACAGCCTGGATGCAGACATTAAGCAAAGTTAGTGCACAGAAAGGATGCTCGCTAATGATATTGCTTTCTCATGGGACAACTTTGCAGTGAGCATCGGGATGCTCTTAAACAGTGAATCACAAAGCAGTTAGAAGCAACTGAGCTTTTTGTGCTGCATGGCCAAGAACACCACTTCTCCACATCAGAGTCTGAGTCTCATCTGCAGGTCTGTGAACTTTCTCTCCACCATCTCTTCTATATTTACAAACAAGAACGATAAAAATGTACTTCTCTCTTTTGAGATGTGATGGTGAAAAGGGCTATCAAAACAAAAAAAGAAAGAAAGAAAAAAGACAGAGGAGAGGATTTCTTTTCATTTTCCTTTTATTTATGCCAATCAGGGAAAAGTTTCTGTAAGTTACTAAAATCATGCTAACATAGCAGTCTTGTAAATGTGAGATGCTAAGACTTGGTTATCTGTTCCAAGAAAGGCCAGACTCACTACTGAAAAGAAAATATAACTCTGGTAACTAATGAAGTGTAGGAGAGACTACATGGTTTTATATCATCTGCTATAAAAAGCCCCAGAATGTCCTAGAGTATTTGTGCCTGGAAGCCTGGGGCCTGTAATGATGTTCTGACATGCACAAGTAGAGCACCCTTGACTGAATGAGAAAAGCAGGGACTTCATTTTGCCTGAAGAAGCCTTGGCAATGGTCATTTGGCTTGAGGACTTACTCATGTCTCCAATGCCTAGTTTGTAGCGCAGACAGCAATATTGCTGATAGTTCAGCAAAATCTTATGACTTGATTTATATTTCCTCAGAGGACCCTTTTCTCCAGGTTGGTCATGGAAATCTCCCTCTAGAGCCCTGGTAGTGGAAAAAGCCTCGAGGGCATGAGTGGAAGCGAGTATCAAAATCAGGCTCTTCTGCAAGCTGAGCTTGGAGACAGTGAACATAACTTTTGTATCGAGCAGCAGGCACGGATTCCCAAAGTCAGCACACCCTGTTTATTGCAGGCTGTTAGAGATGCTTAATCCTGACACCAAAATAACTGTGCGTGGTTTCCTGAAGGGAAAATGGTAAAACTCTCCATGAGCATGCCTTCTTCTCTGCATTTTTGATGGACTGATTTGCATGTACTCAAACAACCAAATATCTGTGTCAGGGAAAGCCCAATCCTCTGTATCTGTTTCTCTTTTCTACACTAGCACAAACGACGTGAGGCTTAGGAACATGGTTGGCATTGCAGGAGGAGGATTACAGCTTGTGAGTCTTCTTTTGCAGGCACCTTAGTACACTGAGTTTCTCACTGAGCTTCTCACCAAAACGCTGTTGACATGACAACCTCACTGATCTTCTATGAGACCAATAGACAATCTCATTCTAAATCCAGATCGTACCATGGTTCCCTCACCAGGGATCCAGATGCACTTGGTAGGCTGCCTGTCTTCAGGAGTGAAACCAACATTTTACTGCCTGGTTAATTCTCTGCTCATTTCCAGTTAGGTGTATCTTTGTGACAAGTGATAAATCTCTATCAATAAGACACAGAGTTTCCCAAGTATATGGCACAAGCTCGTAGAGATACATTTCAAAAGTTATTGTGGCCCACACCGACCACAGCCCTTATCAGCTGCATCCCTGAGTCTGTGCCTCAGCTGGGATTTCCTCCCACAGTCCCATGAGCTCAGTCAGCCTCTGGAAAAATCACTGTCTTGTAAACTTGTGTTTTCTTTGTCATTCAAGTGAGCTGCTATTTCTGGCATAACTACTGTTTCCATGGCTACACCAGCTCATAAATAGGGTCAGAAACCTTGGAGATGTTTTTAAAGTGATTCCTTGGAACAGAGTATAATCTGGCCAGAGGTGATGAAGCTCACGAGTTTTCCTTTGAGGCCACGAGACTGCACTCCTGGTACCAGTTGGACACCATGGTTTCTGGTGCAGCTCTGGTCTGGATCGAATGGCAACTGTTGTGGCCAAAAAAGTTGGCACTGGCTTTCCTGGGACCAGAGGAAGAAAAGCCTGGGCAGGGAGGGGCAGGGATTGGGTACTCAGTCCCTGGGCAGGACTTGTCATCCATCTGGTGTGGCAGCCAGGCACGAACATGAAGCAGGTGCCTCTTGCTCTGAAAAGAAGCTGTGTGCCCACAACTCTGCAAAGTAAATGCCACCCACTTTGTGAGAGGAAGAGAGAGAGGACGGATGGAGGGAGAGGACTGATAATCCTGGGAGATAAGAAAGAACATGAGAAGTGGGGCCCTTTGGGGAGTTTCTGTCATGTTTTGTCAGTGGTAAAAAAAATCCTCATGTGACACCACGGAAATTTTTTTCCCACAGTCCACTTTTGTTAAAGAGAAAAGAGACAGATTTCATTGGGAAAACAGGAAAACAAAGGGAGTATTTTGAAAACAAACAGCCTGAACATATGTACATTTTTAAGCTTCAGGAGAGAGGAGTAGAGGGCTGTAGAGCTGATTTCCCCAGCAACTTTACCTACATAGAAGAAGGCAGAAGGGGAGGGGGAGCCCCTGGAAACCTGTCTGCAGCAGATGGAGGCATGGGAATGAGCAGCGGGGATGGGAGTGAGTCTGCTGCCAGCAGGCTGCACCTCTTTATATCCACACAAGCAGGTCCCTGCCCACAGTAATCACTTCTGCTGTCAGAAGAGGATGAGTGCAATCAATCTCCACGCATTTGTATACAAGCTCTAGTCATCACAGGGAAGAGAGGATGCCAACATGATGCTGCCCCCGTCCTCTTTCCTGTGCCCAGAAATTACTGCATAAGCCTCTGAAAGCTGTGTGATTGTCTTAAATGTGTGAGAATGTGTGTTTGCTCCTTCCCTGCTAGATAGAAAGCCCCTACATCTAGGATTTACTTCCCAGCTTCTCAGTGCCCACTCAAGGGCTAGAACCTTATTGATTTTTTTAATGCAAGCTAAGAGTCTCATTGAAGGATTTATCTTGTCTAACTTCAGCCATCTGAAAGGTCAGAGGCCTCAGCTATGGGACTCTTGCTCAGCACCAGCCCAGTGCTGGACTGGTGTTCACTGCCAGGGTCTGTCACGTCAGTGAGATGCTGTCCCTTCTTGGTCACACGCAGTCACACCCCTGGCTGGCATGGCTGCTCCAAAATCCCCTCCTCCAACCTCACCCGAAGACAAATCCCATCCATCATAAATAAACCCACACTTTGGTTGCCTTCTGCCCCTGTGTTGCTCTGATGCTCCTGGTGCTACTCCATTCTCTAGAATTATTTTCAGTCCTGCCAGCCCTGATCTCGTGTTGTGAGGTGGATGCTCAACAAGGGTAAGTGTGAGGTGCTTCACCAGGGCCAGGAGCCCCTGAGAGTTGTTAACCTTGTGGTTATACCTCAAGCCAAACAGTTACAGGCCATGACTGAGGTACTGCTGCAGCTGAGGATGAGGATGTTCTTCCAGCACCTTTTTGCAGGACTCTGGACCTTCTCTTTTCATCCTCAGACTCTACCAACTCTTTCCACATTCCTGACACTGATCTTCCAGGCAGTTACAACAGGCTGTTAAAACACATTGGAGATACCAAGGACTTGGTATAAGATAGTGTGCATTACCACTCATGGAGTTTTGTTGGATTGGAGTATGGGCTGAGCTCTACCTCTGAGGGCCCCTCACAGTAACAATGCTACTGGTATCCAGATGTGACCTAGCTGTAATCTCAGCCCAACACCTTGGGTCTCAGGAGTGACTGGTTGGCCACCCACATGCAACACAAAGGTTCCCCATTCTCCCCCTGCCTTCCCATCTGCTTCACTAGAGCCCTGGCAGCACCTCAGCAGCATTCCCCATGACTCCTTTGAGCGGACTTAGCCCCGTTGGCACTGGGCTGTGTGCATTGCTCTGTAAGGTGTGTCTTCGCCCCTGCAGCACCTCTGAGAAGTTTACTGGAAACTCCTCCAGGCATTCACCAGCACAGGAGAGGGATAGGGAATCCTCCCTTTCCTGACATGTGCAGACATGTGTGTTCCCAGGAAGCAGCATCACTCAAAGGACAGGTTACTTCTTTATTTCTCTTTGCTTCTGCAGAGATGTCCCCCTAGAAGCTCCAGAGAAGTGACAACCTTCCTGCAGAAAGGGGCACATCATCCCTCAGGAGTGTGCTGAGGCTCTGCTGCTCCTCCAGACCTTGCTGGAGCTGTGCCTGCACAAGTCTGGTCTCACAGTGCTCCCCCCATTTCACCCCTGCTGTGTAGATGCCCGCCCACGACTGATGCCTTGATGTCACCTGGTGGCAGGGTATATCTGGAGGACAGAGGACACCTCGAGACTCTTTCTACGCAGGCTGGAGGACAGGAGTTGAATGATTTGCAAGAGGAGCCCTTGGCACTGTAAGTGTTCCCCAGGAGCTCAAAGCAATAGCAAGGGGGACAGGGGGATGAAAAAGGAACTGGCTGCAAAACCCAGGGGAGAGAAAAGTCCAGATAAAACTCCATGGGGGAAAAATTTGAATGTTTGTGCTTGGAGAGCGTGAACAGATCCAGGAGCTAGGAGAAGGAGTTGTGGTTCTTGCGCGGTTGTTTACTGTTTCCTCTAACATTAGGGCAGGTGCTGCAGCAGTGGTTTGCCTTAAAGCTCCCTGGCTGTACGAGCAGGGGCCGCTCAGCTTCTTATGCTGGGCACCCCTTGGCTGGGGCTCCCTGGAACCCCCTTGGCTGGTGCCATCAGCTGCCTGAGCCTGCATGTGAGCAGCACCGGAGGCTGCCGAGGAGCAGCTGGGACAGGCAGCTGGTGTTTCCTGCCCCAGTGCCCAGCTGCACATGCAGGGCACGTCAATGAGGAGTTTATCACTTGGTGCTGTACCTCTGCCGTTACTGAGTCCCTTCTTTCAACTGGGATATTTCTTTCTGATGATCTCCATTTGGGAATATAGTTCTATTGGAAATGAGTTTCTGTCTTTTAGAGTGCATCCTCTTTCATCTGTTCTTGGTCTTAAAACTGCTGCTAGAATGAAGGATTTGAAATCCCGTGTAAGACACAGGAGCAGAAAGGGCTGAACCTGCATGGACTTTTTCCCATCACTATGATTAGCCACCTCAAGCAATTGAGACTGGAGCTATGAGACTCCTTAAAAACACTGGATTCAATACTCCCTGATGAAAGCCTGAAAGGATGATGCTATTGGCTCTCCCAAGGCCGAGATCTGAGCATGCAAGAAACCCATAAAAAGGATGTGAAAACAAGGATGTTTCCTCCTGGTTTCCCTCTACTCATGGAAGAGTATCTGCATGGAGGGCCGCGGCTTACGGAGGTTCTCTGTCTGACACCCTGGGGCAGCATAAGACAAGTGCACGTGGAGGAATCTGTATTTTTGAAAGTTTTGGACATGGGAAGATGAGTCCTTACACCAAAATGGTCTGAAGAAGATCAAGTGAGGCGTCTACATTATCTGCCAGGGACATTTTCCAAAGAGAGCCAGAGATTAAGGATGGGGCAGATTAAGGAGTTAGCATTTGTCAGTAATATTCAAGCCCCTTTAAATTTAAATAAAACTAAAAGAAGGATGATTAACCTGGCCAACAACCCCGAGGTGGGATTTCTGACGCAACTGAGATAAGCCCATTAATGTGTATTAGGTATAATTAGCATTCAGATGCAAGCAAAGCTCTTACCTAGAGGATTAAACCCTTGACTGAGCAGAAGTGCTGTCAGGGGCAATTAGGTAACACCTCATCAGAGGAGGGAGCAGAGGAAGTTTGTGGCAGAAGATCTTACGCCTCAACAGTCTTTGCATCCACAGCCATCAGCTCTTGCCCAGGAGTTGCATGCTGGTGCTGGCAGGAGCAAAAGAGCTCTGGCAGACCAGGAAACACTGGGAGGAGGCAGCATAGCACTTGCAGAGATCTAGAGGAGACTCAAAACATTTGTCAAGCCACCTGTTTGATCTGGTACCAAGGACTACCCAAGTAACCAGGTACGGTAAGACAAAAGGCTGTGAAATTCCCATGGGAAGAAGCTGCTGTTGGCATTTCTTTCATATCTGTGATCCTGGGGTGCTTGTCTGGCTGTGTGTAGGGGCAGTTTGTTCCCAAGGTATGGGAACTCAGGCAGGTTCCATGCTGTGGGGCAGGGCCCACTCTGGCATGAATGGAGAATTCTTTTATTCTAATGATGGCAAGCAAGTCCCAGCAGCTCTGTGGTGGGAAGGCAGCTTGATTTCAGCTGCAAGAGGAAGGTTTTTATGTGGCATTAAGGTTGCTTTCCACCCTCTGTCATTTCTTTTAGTGATGCATGGAGAGAATAGAGGTAGACGGAGGTTAGTAAGGAAGAAGTTAGAATTGTCCCTAATGTTAGAAATGTCCCTAAGTAAAAGTTTCATTGAGTGCTCTTTATTGAATTCATGCAGGAGAGAGAGGATGAAGTATAATCTGGGCAGATCCTTTTTCCTACCGAATCCTGGGTTATTGAACATCTGGTAGATGGATACAACTACTTCAGATTGGAGCAAAAAGCAACTTTAAGGGCTGAATCTTTCTATTAGCTATTCCTCTTTTGAGTGAAGGTCAGGGACAAAGCGTGGACTCAAAGGTTTAAGAGGTTTTGACCCTCAAAGACATATTTGTGGTTAAGGTAACATGCCAATACACAGTAGAGGTTATTGAAGCAGGGCATGAATTCAGTTGGAGATGGAGCTCAAATGCATCTTTCAAGTTTAGGATGTCAGCCCTGAGGGATGGAAATCTGTTAGATGCTTTGTTTTTTCTGTTGTACTTTTGGCAGTAGCCCTTGAGAGGGGTGCCAAGTAACTTGGATGTCAGATTAACATGGTGCTTAAAAGTGGATGCGTGTCCCTTTTAGCTCAGGAGCTAGGATCTAGCACTGAGACAGACAACATACTGATGAGAATTGCACCTGAGACAGAGGCATAATAATAAACATTGGCTCATTAGCAGACGTTATGGAGCAGGTTTCTGATGCAAAGCATTTTGTTGTAGGGCAGTATCATCTGAATTCCTCCCACCCTGAGTAACAGAGAGGCACCAAATTCTGTCTTTGTTTTGGAGGCAAAATGCCTTCACCTCTCAGTTTGGCCCTAAAAATCTGTGAGTCAAAAGATTTCATCTCTCCTCCCAGCAGTGCAGTCCAGGTCATAACTATCACTGCACTTCCACTCTCATTCTGTAAAAGAAGAAGGTGACAGTGTTTGCCTGTCCTGCCGCCATGCTGTGAGGAAAAAGAAAAAGCTGTAAATACTGGGCAGCTGTTCAGGCACTGCAGAGATGGCAGCCAAATAAGTAACTTCCACGGTTTCAGCTGATCCCTGTGTTTGTGGGCACAGTGTGTGCTTAGGAAGCGTTGTGTTACACGCGGGGGAATAGCATCTGTGCATACTTCAGCTTCAGACACAACCATCTGCTGCTCCATTTGGGGCTGCTGGAACCTGTCCAGTCTCCTGCTTGGGATATTACAGCTGAGACAGAAGCCTGACCACAAGCAGCAGAAGAACTAACTTGCCTCTAGGTGCTATCATTTGGAACCATCCTACTGCCACCACAGATGGAAAGATGTCCTGTGTGAAATATTTCCACACTGCCACATATACAGAAATATGGCTCTTCACCTTGCATAGACGTGGAAGTGACACAGGAGGATTGCTCAGATGATCTTTCTCCTTATATGTAAGGATTTGCTTTCCAGCACTCTGGCTATTTCAGGACAAAGGCATGAATTCTCTTTAGACTAAGAAAAAAAAAATCTTTGATGACATTTATAGTTCTGAGATTAAAAGTCCAGAGTGTCACGGCAGGTGATGTTGGGAATTAAGCCAGAGTACTATGGTGACCTAATGAGATTAGTCTTTAGAACCAAATCCCGAAGTTAATTCCATCAGCGATTACATCAGCCTGGATGCACAGGGATGAACACCTGGAGATAGGAGATATATAACAGTCATGGGGAAGAACGTGACTTCAAGGAAGAGAGAAAAAAGTTGCGTTTATTTTTATCCATAAATTCACTTGTTCAGCCCATTCTAGCATACTAATTAGCACAAAATTTGATGGAGAGCTGGAAGCTTCCCTTTGGGCACTGGGTGAGAGTTATTGCTGTCCTCTCTGGGAAGGAAGCAAAAGGCTCAGAATGCAGCAGTTCTGCCGTCTAAGACAGGAGACGTGTCTCCCGAACAGAAATTGCTCCCTGATAACTATTTATCCCCTGTGGAGTTTGGCTCATGTACAGTGTGGTGAAGAGGGGTCAGCACATGTAATATAATGCTTAAAAATACCAAAATGGGCACATCCTGGGGAAAGTTACAGACTTTACTCTTCTTAAATCCTGAGAAATTCACAAAATTAACTTCTGCCTAAAAGATGGTCTCCAGTGCTTTGCCTTAGCCTTCCATATAATCTTTCAACAATCTTATGCTATTTCCCATAACTTTGGTATTGATAAACGTTGGGTCCTAATTGCAGCTCCACCCCGACAAGGGACCCATCTAGCCCAGCATCCCATGTCCATCAGTGTTCAAAAGGTAATGCTCAGGCACGAGTATGAGAACAGGTGAAGTATATCATGGTGGTTCTCAAGGACAGGATATTTCTCTAAGCCATACATGTCTTTGTGGCTCCTGTAGTAGTCAGGTCCTGAACCAGGAAGCAAAAACCTCAGCAATGCTATTCCAAGGCTAGCTAGAAAAAAAACACCAATACTGGCATTTAACTTCCTATTTTACCTAAATTGTGGGGCAAGCTTCTGCAGCAACCTGTCTCCAAGAGTGCAACTGTGTTTGAGACAAAAGAAGGTGCTAAGTCTCCATGACTCTGCAAGACATTGCACCATGGGGTTAAACGTCTTTTTGGCCTTAGCTCAAGTGTCCTTTGTTTGGCATCTTAATTCTAGCATGCCAGATGAAAGGCAGTGCTACCCTGCTGAATTAGTATGCGTTACAATCTTTCTTTATCTTTGATACCATTATCTTTAGTCCTGTCACAATTATATTTTCCATAATTCTGTCAACTGACTAGTGATACCTAGAAGGGATAAGCAGAGTGTCGTGTCAGTCCTTGCTGTTGTCTTGCAGACAGAGGGATCTGAGGGAGGCCCGTGCCTGCCGCACACAGCCCAGCGATGAGTGAGACCCCAGCCGCCAACCTCAACACTGGAGATGCTCCAACTGGTCCCACCACACCGCGCAAGGGCCCTCCCAAGTTCAAACAGAGACAGACAAGGCAGTTCAAGAGCAAGCCCCCCAAAAAAGGAGTAAGAGGGTAAGGGAATTTTGGAAAGAAAAGAAACCATGCTAGTTAAGTAGCTCCCCACAGCTACATTGTGCTTCTGTGCATCTTCCCTTGGGTAAGGAGCCAGAAGGATTTCCCCTGCCCCTGATGCCATCAGCTCTCCAATCTGGAGCTGCTTCTCTTCTGCTCCCTACCCACTATTCTTCTTCCTTGGCTGGGGGTTTAGCACATCTCCCCTTTCCCTGCTGCTGCCAAAACTCACTCCTTACCTGCTCTTTTCTCTCCTAGGTTTGGAGATGACATCCCAGGCATGGAGGGGCTGGGCACAGGTAAGCTCTGCAGGATGTTGTTGTCATGCCCTGCTTTAGCACTAGTGCAGACAAACTGCATCATGGCAGAGGATTCTGGAGTGGCCTCTGTTTCTCTGGGCTGTCTGCAGCTCTCAGCAGAGAAGACACATTCTACCTCCCCAAGCTGCCATGTTCATGCTTATGCTTACATACACTACAGGAAGGAAAGGCTGTGTATGTATGCTTCAGCTTCAGACTACTTACATTGCACTGCAGAAGTGCTTGTTTGTTTTCTGCTAATACTCTGGCTAAGGATTTCAGCAGCATGAGGTTCTCAAAGAAATGTTAAATGCTAAGCTATTAATACCAAAAAATCACAGAAACTAAATCCCAGATGGTTAAGTATTTTTGTTGTCATCAGAAACCTAATTTTAAGAATTTTATGTACCCATCTGGGATTGAAAAACATGCATTGGATGAGCTGTAGCCAGTCAGAACTTTGAAGTATTGATGAGAGAGTTACAGATCCTGAATATTGTAGACCAAATTATTCAGCATCTGATTTAAAAACTGCACATGTCTTCGAGGAGATCACTGTTTGGCTACAGGTGATTTATAAGAACAGGAGAAACCACATTAACAGGAATGAATTTTTACACCAGTTTACATAGTGTCTTCTCACTGAAGTGACTAGGAAATAATGGCTTGCTTTTGCTCACAGAGAGAAAGTACACTGATCTGGTTTGGTCTGACAGGTAGTACCAGATTTGAAATGCTCATCTGCCCATTTAACCTTCAAATGGAATCTCATTCTTGTTAATGTTTCCTGAGGAAATCAGCCTTTCCATTAATAAAAAATAAATCTAAGGAGTGCATTGACAAGAACCCATTTGTCATTTTCTCTCTTTTGCAGATATCACCGTGATTTGCCCATGGGAAGCTTTCAGCCATCTGGAACTGCACGAGCTGGCCCAGTTTGGGATCATCTAAGGTGTCAGCATCTGTACTGGTGTCACCTGGTGACTCCACAGATCCCAGCATGGTCTTCACCACCTTTGACACTTACTTTTGGCCCTTGCATCCACTTGCTTATGGGCAGGGTGGTTTTGTAAGAGCTAGTTATGAGAAACTTAACTTTGCAGATTAATTTGGCAAAGAAGTTATTTGGGACCCTGAGCAGACCTCATGTTCCATGTGATGAAACTACTGAAAAATGTCTTAATGTCTCCCTGCATCATATTTTTTCTTCTCTCACTGTCATAGATCTTCAATGTTTATGGTGATACAGGGAGGCCGTATTTGAACTTTTTCCCTGATTAGCTGAGATATTGTGTGCATGTATGTCCAGACCTAATTAAATCAGCCTATTCTGTTTTCTTCCTTCCCTCCCTTTCTTCAGCTTTCTATATAGAATTTCCATGGGTAGGTTCCTGTGTTATTTGGGCCACCAATTATTTGCTCAGAGTACAGAACAGCATTAGAGTCACCAGTCCAGACATTAGGCTGTTTTCCATAGGAGATGCCTCCCCAGGGGCTCACCATAAGGAACGTGCTGCTGAGATTTACCTCATCAGCAAATGGGGAAAAGGGCTTGCAAATGCTGTCTGCTGTACTGCCCACAGGCTATGAACCATGAGAGTCTGGCTGTTCTCATACTGTTAAATGAAAATGTGTGCATCTGAGATCAATAGCTAAGTGAATTAATCCTATTATTCATTCCTTTGTGGTTGCAGTTCCAAAGAAGCAGCATTCCAAATGACACTGCGTTTCCTCTCCTTTGATGGGAAGCCCTCTGTGACACTTGTCCCCATGCACATACATATTTACATGAGACATTTGCTCCTCAGGACATGCTTGCTGCTGATTAAGACAGAGAATCCTTATAATCTGTCACCAGACTGTGCCAGCGGTCCTGCCACATCCAGCAGAAAATGGTATTGCCGTAATTGCTCCCTCTTCCCTGTATTTAGCACAGGACCAGGCTCCCTTCACACTGCCCCTTATAGCAGGAAGGCTTTTCTCTCTTCACTCCCTGGCAATTTCAAGCTCTGGAGCTTTTTCGGACAAGCAGGCAAATGGTGTCCGCAGAGGGAAGTAACAACAGAGCACGCGGGCAGGCAGGGGAAGGGTGGGATGTGTACATGCAGGCAAGCACAGAGCAAATCCACTTAACCCCATCGATCTGTGTCTCATGGTCTCTGGCAGCCTGCGTGCTGCCGAGTGATGAGGCACCCGTAACCACTTAAGTGTTCAGGGAAGGCACCGAGAATCCCTTCCCTGGCATTAAGGAAGGGCTTTTGGCTTGTTTGCAGGCAAGGAGCAAGTTTATTGCAGCTACACAATATTCATAAGAGGAGGTGGAATTTTTAATCATTGCCTTTAGCTTAAGAAACCTCATTGCATAAGGACTGCCTCCCCCTGTCTTATCTTTCCTATGCTGAACATATTCATGGGAGCAAGGAGTGATTGTGGAGAGGAGAGCAAATCCTGTCTAAACGATTGATCCCCACGCATAAAGCATTGCTATAAATCTGTAGCGGTGCTATAGTTATCTGCTACTGTTATTCCAGAAATAAAAGCTAGCAGTTTTCAGTTAAAATACAGCTTGAGCACCAAAAGCTAAAGGAAATTAATTCCCATTGGCAGTCCAGAGTACAGCTTTTATTATTCAGCACTCCTGCCATTAGACACCGCAGTAAACCATGGAGTGGTTCAGAACCACAGCACTATCACAGCACAGAAGTCATGTACCATTTAGCTAATTGCAGCCCACAGCTATTTCCTTGGGCAGAGGCAGTCTGTCCTTTCCACTTACTTCCAATTTCTCCTGCCTTTCTCACCTTCTAATGCTTTTCTTCTTTCCCTAAGCGTTCTTTATGTAAATGACGTTTTATTTAGCTTTTACTATAGGGAACTGATTTCATTTTTTTCAAGCTCATGTACTAGCCCTCTCCTTCTGCAGTTAAATGTGAATGTTCCTATGGAAATACTCTCATGCTCTCCCTCACATTATGCCATCCTGTTACATATGATCCTTATTCCACCTTCTCAGTCTGTCCTCTTCTCTCTGGGAAAAGACCCATTAGATCCAGTTTTGAATCCTTCAAGCTGGCTGCCTCTATTATCATAGAGTTCTCCCTTTTTAAAGCTTTTTTAAGCAGGACAAAAACAACAGAAAATTTTAATTAGTCCTTTTTCTCCCTTGTCATCCCAGACCTTGGGATCCACAGACAGTGAGATATTTTGTCAGAAAATACTGGGGTAAAAGCAAGTATTTTAGTCCAGGGACTGAAATTTTAGCAAATCAGAAGGTCCTGGTGTAGTTCCACATCTGATTGCCATAGCCCCAGTTCCCATCAGAGAACTACTCCATTCTCCTTCCTACAGGAGTCCAACAGGAATGCACACATAACCCAGCTCTCATGCCTGACTGATGAGCTGTATCAGAAGATGCTTTGAGCCAACACAGTTTGTTAGTTATTTTAAAAATAATTTCTATTCATTAATAGGGATTACCGTCATTCCTTTACTTGTAAGGAATTTTGAGGCTTAGAAGAAGAGTCTTAAAACACGGTCATTGTTGTTTTGTCTGAGGTTCTGAGTTTTTTCTAATGAGCCATCATTCCTGAAACTTCCATTTTTCAGTGAGAGATGGCTATGGCGCAAGAAAGCAAATATGTTAAAGTAGCTTGTTGAAGGACTTCAGTCTATATGCATTGTAATATGTTATTCTCTGTTCTTTTACTATAAAAACATGTCAAAAGGAATAAAAATTAATAAAAAATGTTTTAAAAATCTTAAGAATGTACTCTGACTTGCTTGCAAAATATAGCCAGGGAAAGGCAGATGACAGCTTTTCCTTCTGAAATCCTTTTCTTTCCTGGGGAAAGCCCTGAAAGTCACTCATCACTTCTCATTAGAGAAAAACAGCTATTTATCTCCAAACAATAGGCAATAAAGACTGAGTGTGATATCATCTGAGAAGCAGATTTTTCCTGAGTGATGACTGGTATATTCTCCCAAAAGTGCTGCACATGGTTTCCTTCAGGCTGATATCTCTTGGCCAGTTACGTCTTCTGGGACTGTGCAAATGAATGTCAGCATGTTTTCTACCCTATAGCAAAAGCTTGCTGAGACGTGAATGCCACTTAGTTCCTTCTCATTGCCATGACTGCAAGACAGACCTGCAAACACTCATCTCCTCTTGCTTCTTTCTGCTGCTGAACTTTCTAGGTGTTCATAGGGGTTTCAAGATGGTCGAGTGCAATTCCCTTCTGGTGTTATGCTGTGAAATCTCAGCCTTAGAAGTGTTTTGATTCATGCCATCTTTGGAGTTTTTTTTCTTGCAGCTCATCACTGAGTGTCCAATTGAAAGTCTTTTGTCTTTGAATGTTGTCTATCCTGTGAGATATGAGTTGTCCAGGACTCCCTTTGTGAGAGCTTTTTATAAACCCCTTCCCAACTACATTTTGAAAGCCAGAAAAACATCTTCTCACATGGTTATGTCTATTTAAAGCAGTAACCAACTTTTGAGTCCCATCCTCACTCACCCCAGTTTTTGACTATAGTGAGAAAGTTAATTAGACCCAAATCTCTGCAAAAAAAGAAGAATGAACCTTGGCAGAAGTGAGAAGCACTTGTCTTGTTCTCCCCTTCCCCCTTCCTCCCCCTCCTCCCCCTGCAATATCTAAATAACCTCAGGAATCTTAGTTAAAAATAAATAAAATAAAAAATAATAATAAAAAAATTAAACCCCCAAACCCTCAGTGTAAGTTGGATTCTTCAGGAGATCTGAAGAGTGCTAGTACAAAATTACCATCCTCCACCAGTTTTCAAATCAGCACCTCACTCAGTATCAAGCCACTGTCACATTTTCCTATGGTATTGATCAATAAGATGTAGGCTGAAAAATGTACCCTGACAATATCACTCTGTGTTTTGTGGGGCATTTTTCTATTTTATAAATGAGATTTTGAGAGTGAGGTAAATTAGGAGTACCAACCACTTTTAGGTCTTCAATACTTGATTATTCAAGAGTACTTAATATTTTATCTTGAAGTTTAAAATGAGCTGTCATTAGTTGTGGTTGCAGCTGTAAGTACTCATTAGTGAATCTCAGTCTCTCTGAGTCAGATTTCACTCAGACAGTAAGATCCAGGGCCTCAGCCTGGAGATCTGAGGAACAAGAAGTCTGTATTTTTGAGAGCATTTATGTAATGCTCCATAGGGTGGGCAGGTTATTGCAGCCAACAGTCTGTTTCAACATCATCACACCACTGTGATGCAAATCTAGACAGATTTGAAAAAAAATAAGAACAGAAGATTATGCAACTGAAATAAAATATATTATCACATGCTTATAAATGTGCTCAACTCTGGAATTTCCTCATACCAGACTGCTCAACTTTGAAACCTTATTCCCAGTCCCTATAGTGCTGTCAGGGCTGTTGAAGCTGGGATCAGCTTCGTACCCTAATGTTAGGCACCTGCACCTCCAAAATTTGTTCTGACAGCCCAAGGCAGGGAGCATTTATGACTTTGAGCTTTTTCCACACCAACTGTGATCCACCTGGAGGGAGTGGGACGGCTGAAGCCTCTGTGCTGGGGGTACATAAAGATTGAATTCTGTCAATTGCAACTTTCAACTTACCTTTAACTTGTGCTCTCATATTTTATGTTGTTCCTCTTCCTGAAGTTTAGCATAACTGTGGTGAGAATTTTGGTTGTTGCTGCTCCTGCTGGGTGAAAAGAATACCTTCTGTATCAAGGGCTTCAGGAATTTTCAAACACTTTCCTGCCTCTGGCACTTTTCCTGAGGGCCTCTCACATTCCTGAGGCTGTAAATGAAGTGGCTGAGCATAGCAATCACCAGCACATACTCAACATACAACAGACTGTCCAGATGTCAGAGTAGACAAGGGATATGACAGAAATAGATGAACTACACTACCCTGTGATGAGTAGGACTTTAGCCAGGGGAGCACTGGGAATGAAGAATGCTTTTGGTACACTAGAGCTTGGTCAGGACAGTGGTCAGCACAGGAAAAGTGCACAGGAAGGAAAGATACCTTCAAGAACATGGAGAACATGGAAAAGGAATGTGGTGAAGCCCCAGAAGGCTGCCTGCCAAAGCTGTACACTTGGCTTTGCCCTGTGGCCTGTGCCAGACAGGGAGGTCATAGCAGCTGGCCAAGGAGCACCTGCAGGAATTCTGAGCCTGTTATGACACTGAAGAAGAGCATCCACACAAGGCACAAATCATTTACAAAGCACTGAGTAAGCTGAACTTGGTCCCTTACAAGAGAGCTTGCTCTCTCTGGGAAACAGTGACTGCACAACTATCCAGGAAGGAAGAGAGCTTGGAGGGAAACACATCAAAGTGTGGGAGCTCTAGACTACCACCACACTGACCATGTAATCATGGGTGACAGAGCAGGTAAGCAGGAATGGCATCAGTGGCAGAATCTGTATCTTGTGCTATTAAGAGAACTCAATAAACCCGTGTTTTACTTCCCCTCACCTCTGGACAGGACACCAAAAGGAGCAACAGATAGAAACACCAGGATCATTAAAACCTCCACCATTGTAGGCTGCTGGAACACATCTCTTGGAAGTGTGACCTATGCAGGCTTACGGGGGCTGTAGAGGGGCACAACAGGCTATAAGCAGGTGGGAGGCAAGGCCAATTCCTCAGCCATACAGAGGTTTCTGCCCCACCAGCGACCTGAGGCACAAACTCCCATTGCTTGATCAAAACACCACATTGGTCCCTCTAGGCTCAAGGAGAAGGCAAACTCATTTGCTCATCTCACAAGAGCTGTCTGGATTCAAGCCAGCTCAAATCTGTATCATCCAGACAGCTGCTGGCATGGGCATAGCAATCTTACATCTGTCTGCACCGGGGAGCTGGCTGCAGGTCTGAAAGTAAGGGAAGAAAAATAACAGAAGGCCAACCATGTGGAAAACAACAAGTTGTATTAGATCTGGCTTTAGCAACTGCAGTTTTACCAGAAACATTCTCTGGGATCAAGGTCTTTCCATGCTAGGCATTTTGTAAGTACATCACTGTGAACCAATGAATTTGTTATAACCCCAGTCTCCAAGAAAGTGTGTTACTCCAGCCTGTGGATACTGAACTTCACTAATAAGGGGGCACTGCAGAGATGCAGCACAGTCAGTCTTGAAAATGTCAGTACATGGCCAGTCACATATAGACAGCTGGGATGAGGAACATGCAGATGGAGGCATCAGGAAAAGTCCTTTCAAACACAAACCTTAAGCTAAATGATCTTGTAAGCACCAGTCTCAGACAAGAGCAAATGGGAAGCAAGTCAACAATTACATTAGAATGAAATATGGCCAGCAAAGGAGGAAATTTTGAGCTAAAGCTGCCTATACCGAAAGAGTACCACAAGGAGCTATATTGTGATAAATCTGAGGGGATCTTAACACCATTGCATCTCCATCCAGAAGGCTCCATTCAGTTCTAGGCATTTTGAGGACAGAAGCTGATAAACTGTTCTCTATTTTGAACTAGTGTAGAAGAGGGATGAAGAGTAAACCTTCCAAAATGAAGGAAGGAGGGGTAAGGACTCCACAGGCACCAGGGAAGTTGTTCCAGCATGCACAGCACCCTGAAATAGTCAAGTGGAGTTATGATTCCCACCTGCAGGTAGCTGTAGGGTTTAGATAACAAAGGAGGACAAATATTTGGCGAGGATGAAACAAGGAAAAACTATCTGCAAATAACATCCAAATATTAAGCAGTTGTTATCTCCTGACGAATACCTTCCTTGGGAAAACTTGGGTCCTGTGGGAACTGGGAAGGTTCTGATACTTAGTACATTTGTGACTGCGTTGTAGAGAGCATCCAAGAATCCCCTGCAGAGAACACCTGGTACAGAAAAGGCACAGTTCCTGCAGGAGTCCAGGCAGTCACGCTGGGCCATGTCCATTGCCATTGTCTCTCAAGCTACACACTAGTGATGTATAGAAAGTAAGTTTGCTTTTCATATGAAATTCACGCTTGGCCATTACAATATCAAAGCTAAATACATAGGAAGCTCTGTTTAGCAGCCATCTGTAAGCTTCTGATAACAAGACACAAAGTAAGATGCTGGGTTCTCAGCTGCTGAAAATTAAGTATGAAACAACCAGCAAAAATCTCAAGCTCAAAACAAAGAGCGTGGAAGCACATGAGACATTTTCATTTCACTCTTCAGTGAAAACTGCTTCTTTGGAAAATACAGTAAGATTTTAGTTCCACATCCTAACATTAGTGCCAGATTTCTCACTTTGGAAGGAATAACATGCACCTCGTTGTGTGTAATGCTATGATAGGCAATATTTTTTTTCTTTGCTTCAGCCTGGAACTATTTCCCTGAAAGGTGGAATAAAGTCTTGAAGCTTTATCCCAGCCATGTAAACTTTTTGCATTCATTCATAGTAATGCCTAATCCCATTTTAATCTTAATAAGCTCTTTAGTGCAATAATATCCTATGGCATTAAGGCATACAACTTAATTCCTTGAATTAAAGCCAGGATCTCTTTGGAGTTTTTGCACTGACTTCCATAAGCTTTGGATCAGGTCAACCTCCAAAAAAAGCTCCAACCTGCTGCAAACCAGTGAACTACCTGATAGAAAAGGCGTTATGGTTTTATATTCTCTTACAATAGCTTTTCTATGTATATAAAATCTGCACTCATAAGAATTTCAGAACTTCAAGAAGCATTTAACCAGAGTAATTAGCTACTCTGATGCCAAGATGCTGTTGATAAACTCTTCAGGAAGAAATATTTCCTTACCCTCACTACCCTGGCCCAGGGCTGATATGGTGATCAAACATGAGAAGCTTGAAGCCTTTGGGTGCCTGCTCTCAGAAGAACATTACTTCTTGATCTCTCTAAATGAGCCAATTACTAACTGTATTCCCAAGTTCCTTCAGACAAAAGTGATAGAGATAAATTTAATAAGAACTAAATTGCAAACAAGAGGAAGCCGTTGCTAGTTATAATTATTTAGTTACAGAGGAAATTTTAAGTCACTTCTACCAAAGGTCTGAGAAAAGTCATACTGTGGGAACCACCTGGAATTTCTCTCTGAACCTCAAATAAACGTCCCAAGTATTCCCAATAGTACAAATCCTCTGGCTACTTTTCAAACTGTAATTGTGGCTGGGAGCTACATAACAGTGCAAAATCCATTCTCTGCCCTTCCCGTGTCTTCATTTTGACTTTACACAAAAATGAGAAATCTGTATCATAGCCCCTTCAGTCCCTTGAGCTTTGTGACAAGGCACTGCATGTACACAGAGAGGGTAAATCAGTCTAAAGCTCAGACACAAATCCAAATCAAGGGGGCTGCTTTAAAAGTTGCTGCTCACTGACTGGGTTAGAGAAGGTGACCTCTTTGGCTGCTCCAGTTGTCAAATAAAATACAGTTCATGGTGACTTAGGCTTGCACATATCGTCTCTGCTTGCAGCAAGCTCAGAGCACAGGCGCAAGTCATTGCTGCAGCTCAGTTGCTGAACAGTACTCAGTAACCTGAAACAGCTTTGTTATTTTTCATGAGAGGTCCTTAACCCCTGTTTAGTTTACTAAAGAGATGGCCAAAAGGCCTTTTGATCAGACCCAGAAATGTCTTCATGGGAATGTATTTCTGATAGGAAACGAGACTTTCTTATATGCAGCAGAAAAGTAAAATCATATCTGGTGGCTGGTTTGGCAAATTCAGATAAGAACCACATTGCTAATTTCTCACAGAGTCAATAACGAAACTCAGAAACAACTTTCCACATGATCTGTGCCCTGTAGGTCTTCAAATCAAGAGTGTGTGACAGGAAGGTGGATAGATATGCTGAGGGTAACACCTGTGGCTCAAGCGTTTCAGGACTCTTGTGCAGGACCGCTGGAGAAGCTTCCAAGTCAGAACTGTGCAGGATGCCATTAGGATTATGCCAGCTGTGTTTGACAATCTAATACCCTTGCTTAACCACTGGTGCACAGGTGGGATCCCATGAGCAAGAATCATATTTGAATACGATAACCTGTATACTCATATAGAAGCATTTGGAAGAATGGAGATTGGCATGTATGTTAAACTAATGCCACTGAGCCTGACATAGGCACTGCAAAATTTCTAGCCTATTGCTACGGAACAGGCAAAATGGGTCTTCATTTCTGCCTGCTGCGTGTCTAATTTAAATGAGAAATGTCCAGAAAAGCACAAGAATTAAAAACCTCTACTAAATCAGAAAAAAAGTCCCTCAGACCCAGTACTTTGTCTTCAGCTGTAGCCAGTAATGGTTGCAAAGGACAAGACACAAATTACATATATAACAGCATGTCACTAACGTATCTAGTAGATTTCAGTGATTTGCACTCAAGGACATCCTGAGCCAGAGCTGATGTCTTTGTGTATGATAGCACGTGGTAAATTTTTCCTTCGCGATGCAGTAGAGAAACTTTCTGAACCTACAGAGACCTGTACTATCTTATGGTACCTTTAGTTAAGGAGTTCACACAATAAACCCTCATACCTAGAAGAGAAATAAATAGATCTGTGACCTTTCTCTCTCAAAATGCATAAAATCCCCCACCACATTTTACTTGCTGCTACCTGCAAGTTTCCTCAGTGCTTCCCTTGGAAGAAACAAGAGTACTATATTGACAAAAGTAGTGCTTTCCTATTACTTTTGGTGCTCCGAAGCAGAGGATGTTGTGGTCATTCATTTTTTGGCCAGTGGTAATCAACTGCAAATTCTGGCTTCCAATTCAGAACATCATTACTTGAAAACTATTAAAACTCCAAATTATTTCTTCCCTAGAGAGGTCGGGACACCTTCTGCATTTAAACACAGTTAGAAAATGTGGAGGGAGGGCAGCTTTTCTTTTAAGTCACTGTTACTTAAGAGCATCATTTAAAGAATTCAGATAGGACATGGTGAAGATAAGTAGAAGTTACTGGAAGTTGGTTAAGTAAATTTCCTGTGGGCAGATAAAATAATCTTTACAATTATTGTGTTCTAGCAGTAGTTTCAAAATTAAAAAAATACACTTCACAGCCATTCTGTACACACAGGATCAGAACCACAGCTGCTGAAAATTGACCTTGTTGCCATAAGTCACCATACATTTACTGCAGCTGGTCACAAGACCTGCTTTACTAGTCCTTGGGAGAAGCTCAGGTGGTCTTGTGTGCACTGTTTCAAGGAACTGTGTTTTCTTCCAGCAAGTAGTCTCTTTCCACATTTTGCTTTTGAGGCAGCACCATTCCAAGTGTCAACCTCCAGCTTCTCCAGAGTGTTGGCAGCTGATCCCAGCAGTAAAACCCATCTAGGCTCGTTGAAACAATGGGGTTGAGGGCTTTACTGTGGAAAGAGACAGGAAGTTCTTAGCCTTCATTAAATAATTAGCAAGAAAGAACATTTTAGAGAAGACGCGGTAGTTGCTGGTATAATATTTTAGCCATCTATGGCAAACCAGAGGAGACTGCTCACTAATATCTTAACTGAGCATATTATATTTTATGGGTCACTCAAAGCAAAGTTCAGATGGGGAATTATTGCCTCAGAAAAGCTGGCAGGAGACACCTAGGACAGAAACTGGGTAATTAACCCAGAAGGTGCTGTGCCCAGCAGGTAGGGTCCACACTTGATACAGCAGAAGCAGAGGGAGAACTGCAGATTCCCAAGGGATTCAAAACGGAGAGATGCTACTAATTTACTCATAGCAGATAAGGTTTCATTAACAAGAGGGTAGCCAGGACACCCCTATTCTCTCAGAGCAAAGTCCAGCTGCAGAAGCAAGGCCATGTCTTGGATTTGCAGTCAGTAGTAGCACGCCCAGACTGTGACAAGAGCTCTTGTTCCAGTGCTAGAGGCGGCAAGGCTGCAGGTGTGGGAGGGGGCACCCTCCCCAATCCTCATGCCCCATGCCCTGTACTCAGCTGCCTCCTTTAAGCTCCCTTTGGAGGATGGTGGCTGTGGCTGCCAAACGTGTCCTGCTCTCGTGGGGCTCCCGACGTGCTTGTACTGGTTCTGCCTGCTGTTCCTCCAAGGGTTACTGTGCTTGGCTTCCCCCTGCACACAGTGCTGGGCACTCAGCTCCTGGCCAGGCCAGACTTCAGGAGATGTCAACACAGAGATGTCCTTATTGAGGATGCAGCCTTGTATGGTTAGACCGTAATGTCTGTGGTGTATTGTGAGAACTGGAGCTATAAATACAGAAAATAAGGGTGACTTTGGTATGCTTTCCCACTTAAATTTTTATTGGACTTTTTGGAGCCAGAAATATCAGAAAGCTCCTTTAATGACAATGTCATTCTTCAAGACTCTCTGTAAAAACTGAGCCCTAAAACCTCTGCCCTACTAGCTCATGCTTCTCAGGCCTTGAGGCAAAATCATTCTGAGCAAGGCTGTGCCAAGTGAAGACCCTTCTGAGCTTCCCGCTTCTGACTCTGAAACACACGGAAGTTCCACATTCATGGAAACTTTTAGATGCTTTTCCAAAGCTGATGGAAGAGGAATCATAGGATTAGTAGTACGTGGCATCTGAATGCACAGCATAAGGAGTCCAGCTGCCTCCCACAACCCACCCTGTCATGCAGAAGGGGAGCAATGCCATAGAATCTGGTGCCAGGAACAGCACAGAGGCATCCAGGATGCTCATCCACAATGAGGTCTTTGTATCTCAGGATAAATTCTCCCTACATGGAAGTCTTTCCTAGAGTAGGAAAATGAGTAGTAAGCCCCTCCCCAGCTGCTGGGATGGGCTTACTTGGAAAAGAGCAGCCTTATAATATGAGTTTCATCTTTTGGCAGCTTTTTCATAAATAAGAACTTTCTCTTACTGGAAGCAAAGACAATGGGTTTTTTTGAAAATATTTTGTACCTTTAACACTATCAAGTACTATCCAAGTTCTCCACAACTGCAGAAGAAAACAGCTGCAAGGTCCTGGTTTTGACCAGAGAAAGTCATAGTCATGACTTTGAACTACACAAGCACAGAGATACAAATAGCTTGTTTTTATTTATTTTGTTTTCTGAAATCTATAAAAATAAACATCTTCACAACTATGAGACTTTGCCAAAAGTTAAAAATAAAACTGGAGAAGAAAGTAACAGCCACAGACTGTTCCTAACCCAAATTTAACATAAAAAACCCCAACCTAGCCACAGCAGAGGAACTCTAACCAGTGTTTCCTACTCTACAAACCCACTTACCTCTCACCTCACAAAGGAAATTTTTGAATGCTAAAAGAAATTAAGAACATAATTCATTATCATACTCTAAATGTCACTTAGCCCTTTTGTTGTCTATCAAGTTCTTTTTGCCACACATACTCCACTGTCTTGACCTAAAAACCACACCTTCTGTCTCAAATAACCTATTAAAGCATTTGTAAGGCATCACCCTGATTTTTCTGCTGGAGGGCATGCTGTGTCCCAGGAACCTGCAAGACACAAGCAAAGAGAATTATTAAATTATTTTCAGTCTGTGGTCTACAGTCTGCAGGGACTTCATGAACTATTTCTAAAGAATCCAGGAAAAACAATCAAGGCAAGCAAGATGCTTGTCACTATGCTTTGATTTCATGGTCAGTCCATTAGAAAAATATTTTGAAATGTTTAGAGAAAAGATAGAAGAAATCATCCAAGGTTGGAGGCAGTCTAGAAAAGTCCATGAAGCCAGCTAAAGAGCAGGAACCTGTTTCATACATACTACTTTCTGGACTATAAGTGTTTCAGCTAGCTGAAACATGAACCTATGGTGATTTTATAAAGCTTCTCAGCAGCATTTTGCAGTTCATGCAGAATTCTTGCTGCTCCACCAATTTTCTCAGCAGCATCCATGCCAGGTAGCTTAAAGCTAGTGCAGTGGTTTCATTACCTTTTCAGTGCTACTTTATCTGAGCTGTTGTCATTTCAGTGAGTCAAGAGGCTTTGCTTTTATCTTAAAAGTAGGAATATTATTGAATTTTTTGTTTTTTGCATTATAGATCTAATATCCTGATTTACGCAGTCAGGCCCAGATCTTCTTGACTCATTAAGCATCACCAGATCTACTCCGTATTGTCCTAATCTGGGTACAGCTGTCTTGAAACAGAGAGACTAAAATAACCTCAGCTGCGTTAGTATTTGTCATGTTGTCTGTTATATCACAGCTCTGTTTGGTGCAGAAATGGGTAACAGAGCCTGGTGCAAAGGTTGCAGTGTTAATGCCCAGCAAAATAGCTCTGCACTGGGAAACAGCCTAACACCTCAGCACAGCAGCCTGGTCAGCTAATTTTCCTGCTGAGAAAAGGAGTCACCAGTGAAATTGCTGTGCTGTTCTCTGGTTTCAGACTGCAGTCTCAGCACAGCACTGCTCAGGTACTGCAGCTGGAACTGGAGCTAGCCCAGTACATCTGAGCTATGCAATACAGACATGACGCCCATGTGCTAGTCCGGAAATCACTGAAGGGATGCTGAGTATTTTACACATACCACGTCACCTCCAGACAACATGTTCCCACAAAGGAGTAAATGAGAAAATAACAAAATATTTTTCGATCTCTCGTGCTGTGGAAATGTAAATCAAATTTCATGGTCTTTAAGAGGCTGCACAATCAGGATAGCTGATCTCTAAATGCTCCTGCTTATTGATGCAGTGCTGTGGGATCAGAGCTTGCCATCAATAGGCGTATGCTGTCTGCTCACCTCCCCTTTTGTAAAACAAAACTTTTCACTCCCTAAAGCATCTTCCCCATCAGCTTTTCTCACTTCCTCCCCTATTTCTGTGCCATTCTAGAAAGCTGGTCACTGTTCCTCCTAGCACTGGTGTCATATTGCTGCTAACAATCAGCCTGCATTCTACAATTTTGGGGGGTAACCTCAGAGCTAAGGAAGACTTCTAGCTGCACTGTATATTACAGAGATCTTTCTAAGACACAAGACCCTTCAGAGCCTGGTTATCTCAGGGCATCCATGTCCTGGATGGCTGAATATTAAATCAGAAGCAACCTTTACTGCAGGTCACAAACTCAGACAAGGTACTAATACTGAAATGCATCAGCCCTGCTACCTGGTCTTCCACCAGGCCCTAATCACCCCAGATGGCAATGCTTTCATTAACTTCTCCATTCTCTGAGTATAGCCAATCTCCGAGGAGTTTATACCTAAGGAAAAATTAATTACTACATTTTAAGAAATCAGAAAAAGTAATTGAGTTGGTAAGTAAACCCCAAGTTTACGGAACAGCCACACAGCCAGCAATGTCCAGTCAAGAGTGAGAAGGAAGGAGAAGGGATTAGACACATCAACCCTAGACCGACTGCCACCTCCCTACCTTGTTTGTTCAGGTACTTAGATTCCAAGGTAATGTCTCTGATTTCAATAGCTTTTGAGTCAGACCTCTGCAGCCTGGAAGTACCACTGTGGGCTTGCCCTGCATCCTTTCCTACCATCCTTACCTGTTGGCAGGTATCAGAAACACAACCAGAGGTGTGTGAACCCTTGGGGCTGGCACTTGACTTATGTTCTAAACTATTTCGGAAGCTGAGGAAGGAATTTCTCTTACTTCTGCTGCCCCTGTAGTCAGAAAAAGACTAGTGAAAAATGTCCAGTGAAAAATCAGTGAAACCAGTAGAAAACTGGCAGTCTGGGTAGAAGACAGTGTGGGCACAAAAGCATAGCACTGGGAACAGCAGCAGGGATTAGCCAAAGGGAAGGGGAGGACAGGGCAGGAAGGAAAGGTGGCAGAGGGAAAAAGGGAGAGAAATTGTTATCTGGAACTTATGTTCTGCCCTAGATGTGGCCAGCTCTGTGGACATGGTTATGACAGATTCAGAGAACAGTAAAAATCTAGAGGAGCCCTTTTGCTGGGCAGGGGGACAGCCCCTGCAGCACCCAGCCCTCTGCTGAGGATTGGGTTAAGCACCCTCCACACATCGTCTTCCTCCGCTTAGTTACACAGGCAGCATGGTACAGGTCTCCAAGGATGGGTTTCATCTCTCCTGGCTTTGGGTATCTATAGCATGACTGCCAAGGGGGATCTAGTCAATAAAACCACTGGAGCTGAAGGACGTATTCATTTAACCAAACACAGGCATCTGCTTCAGCTTGAGATGAGTTGTGCTCTAGTCTCAGCTACACTGATTAACTCTTCACGAACAAGGGAAAAACCCTAAGGTGTCTAGCTCAGACATTTGCATTTGATTAGAGGTCAGTGCCATGCTCAGAATCCAAAAATAAAGTAGATTAGAATGCAGTGAGGACCAATCCTGGCAAAACAGTGACAGTGATAGTCACACCAACACATAGCTGGGGAATGTGGATAAAAATAAAACCTGTGGGAACAAAACAAATTCCAAAAGCACTACAATAACCATTGGTTAAATAGCACAATATTTACTGGCATCACATAGCATCAAAAAACCTTTAGCAGGGTTCAAAGCTTTGTTGTGCTAAGCGCTGCACAACCACATAATAAAAAGACAGTTGCAATCTCTCAAGATCATGTGCAGGAGCAGTAAGATCCATGTGTGGTCACCATCCATTTTCTGTGACTCCTTTTTTCCCCAGCCTTTTCCAAAAGTTTCCCAGCATTGCCCATTTGTCTCAAGGGATTGTGCTGGAATACAGTAACATGACTTGGGCAAGCATTTGTGTTAAAACAGGGTTGCCTCAGAAAAAGGCACATATTGTTGCTTGCAAACTTTCTGACATTGCAAGGCCAGGTTTGTACCATCACATTTCAGATTTCCTTTTAGGTGATCTCAGGTTGTTTCAACATGTCTCAAGAACTTCAGCCAAGACTTTAAAACAGATTGAAGTTACAAAGAAAAATATTAGTATTATTCCTTAAGTATGTGAAGAAACTTATGTTTGTATACAAGAACCAGAACATTCGGAGGAAAATAGGAAAGAAACATACTTACAAACCTCCTTTATATCTCAGTGAACACAGGAAGGAATTTAAACATTACAACAGGCTCAAAGCAACTTGCTAAAGAAAGCAGAAAAATATTTTACACATCTTTTAGTTTTTCTGTACAGCAGGCTTGAGTTCAGGTGTGTGTCAAGTACCCAGCTCCATGTATCTTCAAGAACTCTTATGTTCAGTCTTTAAAATAAAGTCTTTTAAAATATTTTTAATCCACATAGAAGACTTGGAATACACAAGGGTTTCTTCGCAGTTGCAAATGAAATCTTCATAGAAAGCCCAGGAGGCTTATTAAAGTTGGAGCTGGGGAAGAAAAAAAAAGAAAGAAAGAAAGAAACCTAAGCATGGACATGAGAATCAGTATTGGCTGCTACGGATGTGACGCTGTGAGACGGCCTGAGAGAATAAAATGTCTGCAAAGAACAGAAAAGAACAAAGCAGAAATAACTGGGTTTAAAGGAGCTTGCTTGACTTGGAGCTTCTCGAATACCTGTAAAAATTCATAGAGATTTGCCAAATCCCTTAAGTGAGCCAGTTGTATAAGCATCCAGAGAGTACATTATTTTTATTTACCTAGAAGTATCTGGAAAATATATATATTCTTAAACAGTTTGCTTTCTGTAAAATGGAGGATGCATCTTTGAGAATTGTGCAAAGGAAAACATGGAAATTAAGTCAGAAATAGGAAAATGTGTCAGTGGTTGCATCAGAGAGGAACAAACTAAACCGTTACTTTCAGTGCAGCATTTTGTTCCTTCATGAGCTATATTACAGCCAAAGGAAAACAGCAAAGAAGAGAATCAGGTCAATTCGAGACATGATTTATTTTGAACCTTCTCTGTAGCATGTTTAACATAAGCACGTTTCACTGCGCTGCTAAGAATAGTCCTATAGAAACCGAGAGAAATTTAAAGCATGTGTGCATGTTTGCACTGGGCGAAAGGCACCTCATACAAACCAAGTCGTCATTTTTGCAACATAAAGTGACATTTAGACTCCTTCTTTGCCTCCAGGGACAGAGTCTTACTGAGTAATGAATAGGTATTTAAATCATTAGCACTGAGGAGAAAAACTGGCATAAAAGATGGACTTCATGGAGGAAAAGGCAGTTCAGACTGTTGGTTATGGCTCTCAGTAAGCAAACGACCATGAGAGTTGGTTCAATACAAATGCTGATACCGTTTTGCTGGCTTTGAAATATTTAAACTGCATGCTGGAAGGCATTTGAGCATTCACATCTGAGGACCACGCCCAAGTGAAACTGCTGCTATTTGCAGCACAACTAGCATTTGTACATAGAAATGCAACAAGAAATGCAGGGCTCATCTTCACTGCAGAGTTAAATTAACTTTGTAATGTTGTAAGCTGAATGTTGCCTTTATAGTAAGTCCTGCAGGCACACAATAACCTCACTCAAGCATGATGTAGAACGGATACAAGATAGATTAGCGTTGCCAGCCCTCACGCACCTTCCCATAAATTCCATGCATCAAAAAAGGATGAAATTCTGCCAGAATTCACAGTGAAATGGTTTACAGAACAATCTCCTGTATCTTTTCTGGTAATTGCAACCCAGACCAAAATGATCCCTGCAGTTCTCTGCCCTAGCAATGTTAGAAGCTCATCTTTCTCTTTTATCTTACAGCAGAAGCAGCAGAAGTAAAAACTTTCTTTTTTCCCCCCAAAACTGTGGGTTCGTGCACATTAATAGGGGTTTGCACACTGCCAGATCACTCAGCAGCACAAGTTTAATCTTGATCATGTGCAGGCATATGACTGCAGTTCTGTCAAATCAGACAGGGCCCGTGATGGAGTTTTCACCATCTTTTTCTATTGACATGAAGTTTATGTCAGCCGGGGGAGAGTGGCTGAGCCCTGGTCTCTCACAGGGCCAACCAGTGTGATGTTAACCCCTTACATTACTCCAAGCGGACCCGAGCGGGCAGAAGGAGGGAATGGCAGGTCAACACTCTGCAGCCTGGGGCTGTGCCATTCTGGATGCCATGAGGACAGCCCAAAAAGGAGGACTGAGAGAGCCAGCCAAGGCCTCACAGCAGGACACAGTCCCAGATGTCAGCTTACGCTGGCAATTTTAAAATGGATTTGCACTTGGCATCCTTGCGTGAGTCACGTCGCATCAGCCTACGGTGCGACTCTTTATTGCTTTACCTCCCGCGAGATTACCTCAGAGTGAAATAATTCAAAACAACAGCTCTAAAATAACTCTGCTTGTACGCTGCAAATGTTCCGCTGTAAGGTACAAGGCACACAGAGCACATTTGCCTCCCTGGATCAAGGGAAGCTCAGAGCCATCCCCTGGCCTTCCCTGACAGACTGCTACCATCTCGTGGCCATTCTTGTTCTCTCTGTTGGCAACAGCACCCGACCTCTTTAAACGCCAGTTCTGTCTTCCCCTGTCCTCTTAGCTGTTCCACTAGAAATAAACGATTCTTTGGAAAAGAAGCAGCAAATCCAAAGCACTTTAGGTGTACTGTGACACTGTAGAAAGAATAAGATTACAGAAAAACGTGTCAAAACCATTTTTCATGAAGTTTACAGAAGAAGCTGAAAATAGCACCTATCTCTTCATTTTGCAAAAGCAAATAAAACTCTTTTAAGGAAATATAACACAGATCCTTGAAAAACAAATTAATAATTTGTGAATAACGATTTCTTTAATATGAAACAAAGCTTTAGTGCACTCATCCTGAATTCCTACCATCCTTAATTCACTCAGAAACAAGGCTTAGAGAGAGAAACAGTTTGCAATATAAAGCTTAAAGAAAACATTTTAAATCAAGCTTCTACCAACACAAGAGTTTTTTTCCAAGAAAGAATACAAAAATTCTCACCAGAGGTACTCAAAGTTTCCTGGAGATCCTAGACTAAAGTTTAGGCTGTGATGTCAGCAGGAAACTTTAGAGTTCATGTAAGGGATGATGCTGCCCAGTGCACAGGACAGACTTACAACATCGTTTTCACTGACAGTTCTTCCACTCCGGACTCTGGACAATCCCTCCCACCTCCTATCACTGCCCTCTCTGCCTCTCCTGTTCGCCTCTCTAAAGGAAGGGTGGACTCTTAGCATAACACTGCACCTTACACATGGTTCCGATTGAGGTGATGATTTTTTTAGTATCATGATGATAAAAACAAAATTGGGTAATTGAAATAAGGGCATATGAATGAGTTCATTTGGTTTGTGATTAGAATACAGAGATTATTGTTTATATAAGAAAAGTAAATCTGATCATTCAACTGGCATTTCGGGAAAAGAAAAAAGTAATTCTGGAAATAACAGGATATTGATCATTTAATATTAATTTTCAGCCTGTAAAATCCTGAATAATTTTAAGGCTTTTCCAGGATTATTTTCCCACTCTTTGCTCATATTACAAAGGTTTTCTTGCAGCACACAGTAGTACTGTAAATATAGTTATATTAAACACACAATTTTATCTCATTATAAGTAGGGAAACATTATGGTTCAAATCTCTTTTCTCAGAGACATAACTAATTTCAAATATTTTGGTAGCATGGCCCAGATGTTCCACACCTGCTCGCCTCTCAGGACCGCCTTCCCTACAGAAACACATCCATTGCTTTCCAGTGCTGAAGGTGCAGAGTGTGACTCTAGAGGGGGTTGTATAGCTGTACGTGGAATGTGATAATGACAGGGAGCAAGCAACTTTCCTGCGTGTATGAAGAACCACTGGCCGGTGCCTCATGTCCTGTGCAAACTGATACAACCATAAAAAATATTGCTGATACAGAGGTCATGGCATTTGTCTTGTGGCAGCAAACAGCAGAACTCTCATGACTGTTTAGCCCTGGAGACTATTTGTGGAGCTCGTAGGTGTTCTGTTACATCCATGATCAAGAGCACACAGTAACACGTTGAACACTCTAAGAGGAAGGTTTGAACTCTCCCTCTGCTGCTCAGGAAAGAACACATTTACCACCCACAGTCCCTTCTGTGCCCACGTGTCCCCTTTGTGACTTGCTTTGGGCAAGGTCCGGGGGGCTGGACAGTTGTGCTGGCCTGCAATTCAGAGAAATCCTGGGGATATATATTCACATACAGCCAACTTGGATTCCTGTGTTAGCCAAGGAACTCACCACTGGTGCCTCTATAACCAGTGGAGGAAAAGCAGGTCTTGCAGAGAGCAAACCCAAGCAGATCCAAAATTCAGTGCTCTGGATTGTTCCTCGTGAGTGCGTACCTTCATGGACAACAGAGGAAGCTGGACGAGTCCAGCCAGTTTACTTAGGTGGCTGTGACCTCCAACACCTGAAGTGTTTTCCTGAACTCCTGTGCAAATTGACCTTTCTGTTGGCCTTCATCGTATATCCCACCAGACTGTCCTGCTCGTGCCTCCTCAAAGAGCTGAAAAGCACCCTGTCTCAGTTATACAGGGGCAGGAGTATAACCCAGGTATGGGATAATGGTGGAGTACATGGATTATGGACATTAGGCCTAATTCTTCTGCAGGCCATAAAATAAACCAAAAGAGGCAAGTCTTCTCTCTGAAAATAAACAAAATCAAACTATCCTGCTATGGTCTTTCAATTTTATTTTAGTATTTAAATTTAATTGGCTTAGGATGAAGACTCCCCCCCAGCTAATTTGTGACAGAAGACAGTCGGCACTGTTCTTACATATTAAGACCCTTTCAATTATTCCCCTACATTTTCCCTGTAAAACCTCAAGGTGGAAGAAAAGGCAAGGGAAAATATATTAGTGATCACATTACTGTGAAGCTCTAAACAAAATTGGAGGTTGGTCTACTCATACTTAATGGTTCTTGACCTAGGTGAGTATTTATCTCAGTCCCACCTTGCAGCTCACCCTCAACCAGCAGTTAGTGAGCCAGGCATCCCTTAGAGTTAGTTATACACTACAGTTTAAAAATGGGTTCATCAGTTTTGTGTTTAATTCCTTTACTTCTCATATATGATGTCATCTGCACTTGAAACCAGATCTTTCAGACTAAAATCTTTTGTTTATTATGGGGTTTTGTCCATTGTGAAGAGAACTAAATCTAGAAACCAGGCCTAAAGCAATGACAATTTTTTTTTCTAGTAAAAAATACGTGCTACTGGTGCTGGTATCTGATTCAGACCCAAAGCAAATACAAATTCGCATGAACCAAAACCTTCTATCTTTTGGCCTGATATAAGCAGATAGTAGGAAGGATAGGGAATGCTTTGAAAGGGAGTCCTTTCATATCTATGATTCTATGACAAGTAATTAACTCTGAGCACTGTTGCAGTCAGTGTACAGTACCAGCAGTCCCAACCATCCAATTAATAGATTTTTTTCAAAGCCTTTTCTCTGCCTATCATGTTTTCATTCAAGTGGCTTTTCCGAACTCTGAAGAATTCCTTGCTGACAAGCAAGTAACTCCCACCAACTTCAGATGTCTCTTTGTTACCCCTGAAACACGGTTTGTCCATCTATAAGCCTGCATTTCTACACAGAACAGCTGCTTGTTCCCGCTGCCTGTATAAGTCCATGTTTGTACCACACAAAGGCAAACAAAATAAAACAAATTAGCCATACGTGTCAATTAGAGAAATTGCTGTCACAGCTAAATTAGGTGAAACAAAGCTCCAGGCAGATAAAGTTCAGATTTTAGTCCTGAGGTCTTACAGATTCACTACAAATCTCATGTCCTGTTATTAGCAATGTCAGTACTGTATTTCAGGGCTATAGGGTTAAATATGAATGTCAGCTAATAACTGATTTTATGCAGTCTGTACAGAAGTCCTAGTGCAAGCCTGTTTTGAGACAGTGAAGACTAAGGCACTTGGTGTGCTTTATATATACAACAAATTGCAATTCGGAAATAATAAAAAAATTGGAAATGCATAGAGGTGGGACTGAGACACCTATGCCCTTATTCCGCTCCCTTTTTCAGAGTAGACACTCACTACCCCTCAATCATTGTACACTACAACAGGTTTGGAGACAATGCTGCCATAGCAAACTCCTGACAAAAGAGTTTTTGTCTAGAAGTGATTTATCTAGGAGAAGGTGGGAACAGCCTAAGAGATCTTGCTGTCAGATGTAGGTAGAGGAAGCACTTGCTTTGATCTCCTTTACAATGATGAATCAATATGATTTTCCATGTTATTTTAAAGCACTTGGGAATAAATTATTTTCCTATAGATGGGGAAGGAAGCTAGTCACATAGTTACACATCTGCCTCATCATCTTTAAGTTCTGCTTGTACTGTTATTTATCTCAGAAGTCCAGCTCAGCTCAAGCCATTGTTCTCAGTGAAAAACAATACGAACCAGCTTAAAATGAGTTTGTTGAGAAAACATGAGCAAAGAAAGATAAAAGCCAAAAGACAGAGTGAAAAAGATGAGAGCTGTGTAACTGCAACATCAACACTGAAGTCTGTGCTGGAAGAATACTTTGTTTTTGCCAAAATTTATAAACAAAACCTGGTCAGATTGGATCAGTTCTTGAATACAGGCTTCTCTGTCTGGCAAGGATTCATTGGACAGAGTTGAAGGGAGTTAGTTGCCTTATTCTACTGTCACTGGTTGAGTATCAGAATTATTTATTCTTTCCTGTGTTTGCTAAGTGGATCCAGTTGCCTTGGATGAACTTCGAACTTCTGGCAGTTGTTGATTTTGGTCCAGAGATACTTTTACAAGGATAAGAAAGGATTATAAAAGTTTTGCAATCCTAGGATAACTAGTTGTGGCCACAAAATGTTCAGAAGCACAAAACTGAAGGGGATTTAGTACCTTTCTTGAGGCCAACACAGTTAGTAAAGGCTTGTAATACACAGAAAAGCTCTGGTACTCTTTGACATTAGTTTATTTAGAAAACAGCTACTTCTGCAGTATGGGCATATTACCTGTCACAAGTAGTTTGCTACGCTTGGTGGCCAGGAGAACAGGTAACTGCTGTGTAGGAAGGAACCTCAGTCCTCTGCAACTGGATACGCTAATTTACTGCAAGGGATAAGATGTGGAGGAACACTCTGAATCTCATCTTCCTGCCTTTTTGTAAACAAGGGAAGGGATTTCTCTTACAGTCTTTTAGTTGCTGTTTTTTAAAAATGCAACTTTCCATGTTTTTTATTACTGACTTGAACTGCATGCACAGACAACTGGAAGTGATTCTTATTTCAGCCTGTAGAGCTCTCCAGCAAAGTTGGTGTTGTGGTATTGGGGTTCTCAGGCTTCATTCACAAAACTTTCCAACCAAGGAGAAGAAAACTGCTGCCTTTAAGTGTGGCCAGTTGTCCCTCCTGCTCCTGAGGAATGACATGCAGGCAGTTACAGGCAGTTAGCAATTCCTAGGATAGCATGCATCAAGCTGCAATCGAACATGGATGCTTGCCTAGCACTGAATGTGTTCTCTTGGTGATAATCATACACACAAACTGAACACATTTCTTAAGCACCTGCTTTTAAAGCATAGTGTGGAAAATGTTTTTAGACACTTCAGTTATTACTGAGAGTTCTAATCAAGATACCAGTTGCATTACTGATGTGCTTGGTGAGATCAGTCATCTTTTCCTGGCAGTTGCTTAGATTTTGATTTATAACATTGTGACTCAGATTCGCACCTGATTCACTGCAGGGAGCTTTTTCTGGCAGTGCACATTATTTGACACTACAGTGCTAACCAGCACCCCTGTTTGTCTGCTCTCTGCCTACTAATGCTGTGTTTGAGTACTGGCTGACCCCACACCGACCCCCACGCAAGCACAGACACACACAGTGGTGCAACTTTTAAGCAAGCAATATGCAGGCAAGGATGATTTAGTGCTTCACTACTGTCAGCTTTAGCAAGTAAACAGCCTGTACAAACATGGCTTGTGGCCAGTGTTGTACTCAGAAACCAGCGCTAAGGAACAGCACAAGAAATTAATTTCCAGTCCTTTACCGCTGGTAAAGCACTGGAAATTATCAAGTGTTACAAAAACAATGTGGGGCAAGACGGACATCATTATTTCTCACTCACTTGGATGTTCCAGTTCCCTGACCGAGGCACCTGCTACTTTGCCCACAACTATCCTTACACCTACAACAACCTGCAGGAGTACCTGGTGGCCATCTCTAAAGGTCCAGTGCTGCCCAGATTCTGGAAGATTCACATCTTATGCCATTCAATGTGAAACACAGCGTATGTTTTAACTATCACCACCACTACCCCCCTCCAAAAGTGGCAAGGGCACCGAGAGGAAAGCTGTGATACTGATAGTGAGGATGCATCCAGGAGAAACTAACAATTCCTGGATAACAAAGGGCTTTATGGATTTCATTCTTGGTGACTCAAGCAAAGCTCAGCTCCTGCGGGACAATTTTGTCTTGAAAGCGATACCTATGTTGAATTCAGATGGATTGTGGGAAACCTCCACTGCTTTTTAACAGGCCAGGCTGTACTTCAAACACAGATCTATCGTGAAGCAATGTTCCCCTTCCATCTGATATACCCAAAACATAGTCAAAAGGTAATCTCATATTTTTTCCCTTTAGAATACCCTATTCTCCTTTCCACTCTATCTTTGTAAGTTTGAGGTCTTTATGTCACTTATTGTTTTGGTATTGTTTACATCTTCACACTGCACCCGTCTTTCTGACTGCTTTGTTTGGTTTCAGTTTCTTTTCAGAGTGGGTTTTTTTGTTCTTCAGTACTGTGCAGGTTTTCTTTAATGTATTTTCTATCTTCAAAGTAAAAGAGTTTTCTTCAAAACATTTTCAGCATATTTCTCCCCATGTCCTCTGCAAAAACCTACTTATCAAATTGCCTATTTCTTTCATTTTCTTCTTTTCTGGCATACAACCAATTTCCAGAATGAAGCTAGGTTCAGAATAGATCCCAGATGTTCTTTTGACAGCAAAGATTGCCAAGTTTGCAGTATGTTTTGCTACAAATGGCTTTGATTTCTTGTGCAGACTTCCACTCGCAAAGACATTGATACACTGCACGTAAAATTAAACCTTCAGGTATTAAACTAAACCTTCAACTAGCGAACTAAATCCCTCCAGTTTAACTTCTATAACAAATTAACACGAAAAAGACTCTTGTGCAGAAAGCCAGTGTCAGAATTAGTATATTTAAAGTTCTTCATCTTGTTACAATCTGTTTCATATAGCATTTGTGTTCTTTCAAATGAATGTTTTGGCCTGTAGATCCCTAACTTAGAGGAGACTGATGCTTCAGGCTGCAGACAAAACACCCATTTCAATATGAAAGCCTTGGGCAGTATTTCCACAATGTATTCTTGGACTACTGTGTAAATAACAAGCAGGTAAAGGAAGTTTCCCCTAGGCCTTTTCTCCTGCATCAGTAGTCCAGCTGTGAAAAACACAATAGTCTGTAGGTTTATAGCAATAATAAATTTGATAATGGCTTTCTTAAAGCAATAAACTACATTTGTAGTGTTTCTTATTATTATCTGTGCCTGAAGGAACATGTGAAGGTAGTGAAACAGCAAGCCAGGGTGAATTCCAAGGTCCTGAATTCTGATGTGTTAAACTGGAATTACAGGTAATTTAGAACTATTCGGATATGCCACAACCTATTATATGTTCTCTGTATCTCATAAAGAATGCCAGAGTAAATGTTAGAAATATTACTAAAATTAGACTTTCAAGAGTGACACTACTTAATTTAACACTTTTTAAAAGATTGCACACAAATCTTATAGTGAGACCTTAATATGTAGTTCATGGGAAGAAACAAAGCTCTGTATTTACTTCAGGCAGCCTTTCTGAGGAGAAAAAACCTGTGTTGATACAAAGCTTGGTCTATTGCATCACTTAAATCAATATGCCTTTTTTTCGCAGCATTTTGCAGCTCAATCTGGGCACAATATAAGGTGTACTCTTGGGTTTTGTGTAAACCTTATTTCATTAACCGTGGAAGATACTATTCGGATTGCTTTTAGCCACAGTGCTTAAGTTCAGGGTAACTGACAGCAGAGCAAGGATCTGTGCACTGACCAAACAATACTTATTAAACAAAATCAGCTCCTCCTGTGCAGACTGTGAGTGACTGGGAGATCAGAGGTGCAGGTGATTTTAGAGATGTGGACATTGTGTGTTATGAAGAGCTGTGGCCCTAATGTGGTCATTTATTAGGGAATAAAACTTTTGTACATTTTGGTTTTGGGGAAACATTAATAGGTTGGATCTATCTCATCAAATTTAAGATGTACAGAGCGTAGAAATCAAGGTCTGAGCTTCACAACTTGTGCTGAAATGCAAAGAAATAAAAAGACATGTACATAAATTTAGATTAGATATTAGGAAAAACTTCTTCACTATGAGGGTGAAGACTCACCAGAACAGGTTGGCCAGAGAAGCTGTTGATACTTTGTCCCTGGAAGTGTTCAAGGCAGATTGGATAGGACTTTGAGCAACCTGGTCCAGCGGAAGGTGTCCCTGCCCATGGCAGGGGGGTCGGAACTAGATGATCTTTAAGGTCTCTTCCAATCCAAACCACTGTGTGATTCTGTGGTGGTTTTATGACCTTCATGCACCATCAGAGAACAAGGTCAAAGGAGCAGTGCAGACCAGTACCATACATTTTCCCTGTAGCTGAACCCTGGTCATCTGGAAGGCAGTTCTTGTTCCAAAGAAGGGGGCTTTCCACTCGTCAGGTTCTGCAGTACAGCTGAGTAAGCAGTCACAGGGTCAGGATGGGGAGGGCACCGGTGTTCAGCACAAGAAGTATCATGCCCGTGTACTTTGGTGTCAGACATACTTTGCAACACCCAGTTCAGAGTGTTCAGGAGTTGTGTCCTCTTCTCGCATACTCAGAACTGAATCACCACAGTGTCACTAAGGGCCCATTGCCTACATCTAAGCTCACAGACAAATGTAGCCTCAGATTTAAAAGAGTGATTTCACAGGAGGACAAAGAGACATTTTATTTTCCTGTAATATATATTTACTTGTTTTGCTGAGAAAAAAAAAGGGTTGAAGCATGTTTTTCTCCTTGTTTACTTGATGTTTGTTTCTTTGGTGCCTGTGATTGACATACTATTACTCAAGAGGTTTCCCATAGATATGCAAAGCAAACTCCTGTGGGTGAATGACTTTTAGAAAGCTTGGGGATGAAATTTAGCCAACAATAATAGTTCCTGTAAATTGTTGCTTCCTGTTTGTGACATAAATACTGTAAATAAACACCAGAAAAAGGGAGAACTTAGCAGAGGAGGAGATGTTCAGGACTGAACACCACTTTGGCCAGCTAAGAGCCTGATCCTGTACGGCTATGCTTGCTAAGACAAATAAACACCAGTATACCAAAAAATATATATTGCAAAACTATTAGTCAAGTTGAGCTTCACTAGGTTCTTTTCTGTAATTTTTGTGTTAAAATATAGGCGAAGACATCTTTCATGCAGTGAAATTGTATGGATTGCATTCATATATCTTTCATGCAATGAAGTAAAGTTCTTTTGCTGGATGTGTACCAGAAGCAAAACGTGTCAGGGTGATGCTGTTACTATGTAAAGTAAGTAACAACAGTTTACCAAATGGATCACAATTCCTTCAAGAAGCTTCTTAATTCTCTTCCTCTCGTGATCATGTGCACTTTCCCGTGTGGATCTACTTCAGCAACTAAATAAGTTTACTAGATCAAAAGACTTAACAAAATTTCTGTTGTTGATCTTGATGAAAGTTGTTAAAGGTATTTGAAAACAAGGAGAATAGCAAGGAATATCACAGCTGCAGTAGAATTTTTGACAGAAATTCATGCTGGAGCTCTACATAGCCCTCAAGGACACTTTGCTGATGTTCAGCCTAGAAAACTATATGGCCCCAAGATGTAAAATAGGAGCACCGTTATTGTTGCCTAGAGAAAGCAAATTGTTATTTGGAAAGAAGTCACATTGATATTTCGAGGGGTAATATTCTTTCTATGTACATAAACTTTATCATGCTGACTGCTTTATTAATGCTTTCATTGGTTCAATAAGTAGACCAGCATTTCTCAAACTTTTTGCATTTTATGCCAATTCTTCTTTTCAGAAGCCCAAATATACGAAAAACAGAGCAGTGGCAATTAATACTACTGAGAAAGCATAGCTGTCGAGGTTCCCAGACTAAAAATAAACAAGCCATATTGAGTAGGAAGTGAGGTCCCTTGTCAATATATGTTTGTATCCAGGTTCATAAATATTTGCTGAAAAGAACAGCATAAAAGATTCAACCTTGAGCAGCTTCCTTACATGTACTACTTCTGGCACTGTGATTATCATGTTTATTTGCAATTGTTGGTTTGGTTTGTTGGGGCTTTTTTAATTTGTAACTGTAATATTCCCTTATGAATCAAAATGGTTACAAACTATTTTCTGTGCGGAAAAAACCTCTAAACAATCAGAAGAATATTTTCACTGCATTGCTAAGAAGAGAAATCATAAAAACAAAGATACTCCTATTTTGCATCCCAGGAGGAACATGATGTGGCTGTTTGGGGATTTTTCTGACCAGAGACTGATATATGAAAATTTAATTTAATCACTGTAGCTTTACACAAACAATTTTGTCACCAAAAGAAAAATACCGACCTTTACATGATAACTGTTTTCCCATTAGTTATTGAACTCTAACCAAGATTCCCTTGTCCCAGTGTGGTGTACACTCCCTGAACAGCCCCTAAAGTGGCTGACTGATAATACCTTCTTGTCAGCCAGTCTTTTGGAACTTGATAGTAGTAATAATTCATTCCTGTTTCTACTCTTTTTCAGAAACTCAAAGCACTACTCTGTTTCACAGACTCAAGGCACCGATACTCAACCTAAGGTATTTCGGGTACTTGAGCCAGTGAAAAAAGGTAAACATTACATGTTTGTTTAATTCTTTAAATCCCAATAAGCCATTTCTTTCTATAATCTCAAACCTCAGTAAAGAGTATGTTCCACAAAGATAAGTATGGAGTCCTTTGGCTGGGATTTCACTCAGTCTCAGCATTTGGAAGAGCTCATTTTTCTGTAATTTAAACCGTCTTCATCACATTACTACACTATGATTTACTGATTGACAACAATCTCACTGGAGAAAAAATAAACCCAAGGCAAATTCCAGAGAAGCTAAAAAAAATTTTCCCCTATTGGCAGTAGGGTACAAGAATTTGTAACAACGTGCTCATTGGGTTAAATATTATTCATGAAATCAAATATCAACTGTACAAGGCACCTTTTTGCTTAGAATAAAAGAAGCTTCAAAATGTTGTAAATATTCTTTGTGTCCAAGGGACACACCACCCCATTCACTGTCAGAGCTGGTTCATCTCACCCATTCATCATGGGCCTTACCCAGCGGTTCTGTGAGGGCAGGTACCTGCAGTGCAGCACTAAAGCCAGCTGCAGCTAACCTGGCCCACGTCCAGGTGCTGGGACACATCCGCTGGGTCAGGTCCTGCTGAGAGAGAACCCAGGGGCCCAGCCTGCAGCACTGATTTGGGCACTTGAGGATGTGTGGTCCTCATCTGCCATCAGAGCGGGGGCTGTGCCTGTCACACCAGCCAAGGCACTGGAGAGCCAGCTCTTGAGAAAAAAAGACACATCAGCCACCCACAGTATGGAGGGAGAGATGAAGTTAAAAGGGAGTCCCCTTCTCCCAGCATCTAAGCCCGGGCACAGATCATTACAGCTGTAATTGTCTTCTGTGCGACAGGCAGTCCAGTCAAGTAGAGTTCAAGTACAGTTTAGATACGGTACAGTTGAGTTTATTGCAGTATTATGATGGCTAAGAGCTTGCCTGCCAAAGAGGAGATTAATAAAGAATGTCTTTTTAAATGTTTTTGCAGGCTTGGCACTTCCTTTTCCAGCTGCAGATTTCATTCCTTGATATTGTATACCATACCCAAGGGGAAAAACATAAACAGATTACATTCTTCTAGGCTTTCCCAGAATTGACATTGCTTAGAGGAAGTTTAACAAACTTCTCTGGTCAGAAACAAACAAATAAATAAATATCCCTGCCCTTAATATTTTGCTTCTGTGTTTTAGATCCAGACTGGAGTATTATCCCACAGAATAATATGTGGGATAAGGTGAGAAAATAAAGGTCAAGATGGGCTACATGGCACAGTACTCCAAAACAGACAGTTACTAGGTTAGAATGGTTGGATATCTTAAAATCACAGTATTGTCACGGTGCTGGTGCATAGCTCATTGCTAGCTCATTTCCTGTGCCTTGGCAATGAACAGCGAAGGCTGGGTGTGCAAGGGCCCCAGTGAACATCAGTATTGTTTACTTTCCCAGGTACCCACCCACTGAAAGCACAAAATATTCCGTGTGCTGCTGAGCATACCCCTGGCTGCTACTGGGTAACAGTGTGGAGTCAGCTGGCTAGTCAGAGTGCAGCAGATCCTGCCACAAACTCCTTACCAGCAATAAATATTAATTTGTTCACACTACATGATTTCAAGGACTCCTGTTTTGCACTTTACAGCTCAAGCTTTGCTACACAAGCTTGAAAATTTTAGGTTTTCTGCTGATAAAAGGGAAAAGAAATGTTCTTAGTGTCTGTTTTTACTTCAGTGATGGCAAAGTAAGCCTCTGCTGTGTCTGTGATCATACTGACTGATTCAGATAGCACAGTGATATAGAAAGCACATGATATTGGCACTTATGGCATTGTGGTTCTCTGTAGTTTGAAATACAGATTTTTTTTTTATTTTTTTTTTTTGCCTGAATCAGTATGGCCATTCATGCGCTCTCACGTGCCTGGGAAATATTTTCTCAATTAGAGTCATATACCTGCATAGTTTGCAGCTTCTTAACATGTACAGATATTTGGGAGAGGGGATGAAAAATATGCTGTTTAGAACAAGTTACTGAGTTTTGTCTCCTTGAAATTTCCTTAGGATTGCCTAGTAGAGGAACCAGCAGACTTCCTCTCTCTTCCTCATCTTTGTCTCTACAGCATACTCTATTTTAATCCATACATTGGAACCTACTGCTGCAAAATCAGGGCCATCACATTCTGAGTATTTGAGAGGGGTTGAGCTAGAACCAATAATAAATAAAATCTAAATTATTTCCTATCTGCAATAAGAAAGAATTGACCAAATGCTTAAAATGTTAGGTGCCTTGGATGGGTAGAACTTCACAGAGCAGCCACCGAGTCATGTTGCTGCAAGGGCTCTAGTGCAGGTGGAATATCAGGGTATGATGGACACAGGACAACGATCAGCAAGTCTTGGCTTTCCACATAGACCAGATAAAGACCTTTTATCAAATGTGAAGGAAGGTCTAGCCACATCTGGAGTACCACACAGGACTATTTCATTACCCCAGTATTGCCAGAAGGAAATACCCCATACAGTCCCTCTGTTATACGTTGTATAAGAGACATGAGGAAAATTTGTATTGTATTGTAGAAAGACAAATGCAGTAATAAAATAAAATAAAAATTAGACTCATAGGCACAAATCATCATTACCAGGCCTCTTAGAGACTATTGGATGAGCTTTCTGTCAGAGCTAGAACTGGATGCAAGTTCTTCTGTGGATATTCCCTCAGAAATGAAGACCCACGATCATGATCAACTTCTGTGTAGTAGTTTATTTTTAAAACAGGAGGGTAAAATAAGCAAAAAAATTTGGAAAGTCCCAGTTCATCTTATGCTTTCCTTGTGATTGCTAATATTACTAAACTGCTGAATGTTTGCTTTAACTGCACAATGAGAAATCAAGAACTGCAGAGCAGTTAATTCCACTTTAAAGCCACGTAAACATCTTAAAGCACACAAAAAATTATGTCTATTTCAGAAAACAATTCTAGGAAGCAATGCTCACATGAGACTTTAGTAGAAGCTGGCTCCTGGAATGTGCTTTCCTTTCCCACCCACAGAAAACCAGTCTCTCCTACCTCCTGGCACACACATGTAGAAGCCCTGACCTCTTTCTCCTCTCCGTTCCCATTCTTTCTCCATGACACATGTTGATGATCATTCCCCTGGTTACCCCAACCCCATCACACTTATCCTTCCCAACTACTCCATCATCGGCTATACTTTGGCACTGGAAGCCCAAGAGGCAGTCAGAGCATACCCGTAAAATGTCCCTGGGAAGGAGAATGGAAAGGCATACTGCATCCTGCCCAGCCTTCAGGTACGATCTTCCCTGCCCAAATACCTGGAAGGAGAAGGCAGGCGAACTACCTGCTGGAGAGGCAGCCAAAGGTGTGGAACGAAGCCTCCAGAATCAGAAGGTCAGCTGGGATCAAGGGCAAGTCTTAAGCCAAATTTTGACTGGACTTCTCCCTTCTGACAGCTGTGGCATCCCAGGAGGCATTAAAAGCAGCAGAGACTGAGATCCTGCCAGGGAGGAGACGTGAGGTTCCTCAGAAAACACTCCGAAGTGCTTCTGCCACAGGTGCACAATCAGGCCACCAGCTCCGGCCAGTGAGATGTCACACTCCAGGAGTAACATTCCCAAATAGTGTATTTTAAACATTTAAACTTTTTAAACATCACCTCCTAAGGGCACAGTAGCCAGCAATTCCAAAATGTTGGAAGTCAAGCAGATGAGGCAGATGGCCAGCTTGGCTGAACAGGGATCTTCCCTTGGGAAAAAAGGCTGAAAAAGGAAGGTGTGTGCCCAGTGGAAGCAATGCCAGGTTATATGGAGTGCTGGTGTTGGAACAACCACCCCTTTAGGGGTCAGTGGCTGCAGAGAGAAATGCTCTGGCGTGACGGAGCAGACCCACTGTGGCAGTCATCCTGATTACCCCAGCGAACAGGACCCCAGTGCGAAAGCAAAGATATTTTTGAAGGAGCTGGTTGTGCCTTCTGCCCTGGCAGTGAAACAGCAGCCTCACTTGTGGTGCTGAGATCAGCTAAGGAGTTGTTTGATCACCAGATCAAAATTATACCCCCTTTTTCTCTCTGAATGACAGGAAAATGAACAGCATATTGCCAAACTGCATGACCCTCCCTTCTTGGGAGCACAAACATGCCTCCTGCCAATGCATGTTACTTGACTGGAACAGAGGTCTTGCCTCAGAGGTCTTGCCTCAGAAGTCTCTCCTTATTCCTCAGTTTCCCAGCCAGCAGCCCCAATGCTAGAAGATGGCCATGTTCAGTCCCAAGACTTCCTTCTCTGTCCCCACCATTCTCCACTTTCAGCTCAGCAGCTCTGGACTGCTGGGCTTTATTTGCTGCAAGATTTCTGTCCCCACCCACCAGAACCCCTGCCTAAGCGACCTGTGATCTGAACTCCCTTGATCCAGATCCTTGTCCTTCTCCATGCTAAAGTTATTCCACACACAGAGGCACATAGGAAGGCATCCCCCCACTGCCACTCGCATTATGTCTCTGTGTACTGAGCTTCTCTTAGGACTTCCTCCCATATTTCTTTTCACCTACTTTGTGCTCTTGGATGTGAGCGCCCATATTACAGGCTCACAGCACGTGTAGCACATGGAGGTTTCTAGGCCATGCCTAAACGTGGAATTACTAGGTGAAAATCTATGAACAGCTACGTGTCCCGCATGCATCAACCCCCAACACACAGCCCTCCTAACAGACCCACCACAAAGGCTGCTAGCAGAACAAAGAGTTCCAGATCTGCCCAGGAGGACTAAAGGAAGGAGAGTTTTGCCACTTGCATCACTCAAGGTTTCAGCAGTTCCCTGTAGCAGCAGGCACCTTGCCACCTTGCGCTGTGCCTGCGTAAGCACCGTGGCTGCAGGAGAGGGAAGCCTGGGCTACACCGTGTCTGGGAAGCAGAGGGAGTGGATCAGCGTCCAAAGTGCAAGAAGGGCCATGTTGTCAGCGAACTCCGGCAGTGCGGCAGTACAGTGGCCCTTGCTGGGAGGGTCAGTCACCTCTAAAGAAGTGTCCAAACAAAACTAAACAAATTCGTCTAAGCCCTCATAGATACCCAAGCTACTCTAAAAGCACAACAATCACGGGTGAGCTTAGCCCGGTCAGTTACACGTGCACATATATATATATATATATATATATAGAGCACAGCAGGGAGAAGGAAAGGAAACTCAAGCCTGACCCTGGCTCAGACTGTGGAGCTGGGCTTGGCTTGTTTTCTTGATCATATGCAGCTGACTCGGTATCTGGAAAGAGCAGTGCCCTCAGAACCGAAAGAGAAAGTAAGTAACTAGCTGCATGTGACTAAACAGTAAGGTCAGACACAAGCCAGCACAGGATCAGCAGCAGCCACAGACCTGCTCGGCTCCTAGAACAGCACTACAGCCCTCTCCAGCGTGTTTCAGCTCCACACCCACTCAAATGGGCAGCCCGTAAGTATCCTCTACTGAGACCCCCACTTTTTTAATGTCACTGGCACTGGGGAGAACTGCCAGGAGAAGAAGTGGTGTTGTGTTGCAGGGTGCAGATGTCTTGGAGGGAGCAGGTCCTTCCCCTATTGTAAGACGCTTTAAGGACAGTTCCCCCACAGTTTGTTCCATTTGCTGCTGGTTGTTTTGTGTTTACCAGCAATCCTCAGCTTGTCAGTGGCCTTTCTTCACCGATGGTTTCTCTGCAACTAATCATGCCTGAAGGCGAAAGACGATCGGGATAGCTGGGGTGGGGAGGTGGGGGAGGTGGTGAAGGGACAGAACAAACATCCTGAAGGAAAAGTGTCACATCCAAAGCTTAACACCTTCCCATCGCTCTTGCACAGCATTTCTCCCCGCAGCAGCCGGGGAGAGGGGATGCGGGAAAGTCAAGTTTTCTGGGGGGCTTTTCAGGGCAAAAGGAAATGCCCATTCCCTCGCCCCTTTGCACTCATCCCCACCGCAGCGGCATCCAGTGGCTCAAGGAGATGTTCGTCCCTGCACAGAGGCCAGATCCTGTGCCGGAGCTGTATGCCTTCCTGCCTACTTGACCACGCACTCCACCAGCAGCTTGCTGGAGGAAGGCACAGCCGCAGCCTGGAAAGGCTGCCCACCTGCCCATGAGCAGCAGAGGAAAGGGCTGTACAGTGCCAAACGCACAGAGGGTGCCTGGAGCCTTATCCCCCACGCAAAGACCTCAGGGAGCTCCTGAGACGTTCACATGGGGCCTCTCTCTGCCGGGGAGACTGAAACACAGAGCTCTCCTATGGGGAAACCCAGCGTTTCCAGCAATGCCAGTCCAGGAACAAGGAGGCTGAATCCAGGCTGGGGCTCGGTGTGGGGTGTTCAGGTTCCTCTTTCTTGCACCTTTGAGGAAGAGCCACAGTCTCCCATCCAAAGGCAGAGGCACCTCCTTAGAGGCAGCGAAGCTGCAGCTGTCTGGGAAAAACTGAAGCTGTACACTGGGTGAGAGCTCTTACCTGTTTGTCCCTTGCTTCTCAGCCAGGCTGCTGCCAAACCTGCCTCAGCGATGAGCTGCAGAGCTCACAAATTGGGTGCCAGGTCTCAGCCTTCACTGCCTCCAGGCCAGTCACATGTTCTCTATCCAGCTGGCACGGGGCCACCCCAGGCGTGTTTCTGGTGCTGTCAGTCACACCTAGGGACAGGGATTTACCTACTGGGTTGGGCTGGGCTGGGGAGGCAGCAGGAGGCAAAGATGCCAGCAATTTGGCAGTGAAGAGAGGGACATTGCTGGGAAAATATGTCCTTACACACACGAGCCTCAAAGCAGAGGAGAGGGCAGAGATACCATGGCCTTTCCCCAGGTCCTCATACATGCAGAGATCACAGAGCAGCATGGGGTCTCTGAGGGGCCTGTCCTCCACCTTTGCCATATATTACCACAAACCTGATTGGAATTTAATTCTCTGTCCCCTCTCTAGTAAACATGTGCAATTAGGACAATTTTTAATAGCTTTTATATTTTATGGATGCCAAGGGAGTGAGTTTGAGATGACTGAACAAAAAGCCATGTTTCTACAATTCTGCCTTCCTTAGGAAACTGGTTTAAAGAAATATGACAGCAAGGGTTGGTGGTTGGGCAGGGCCAGGAGTTGGCTGGGCTGTAGTGGTCCCAGACCTGAGGTCTAACAGAAATCCCTGGAGACCTGGTCAGCCAGCCAAGAGCTCCCTCCAAGTTCAGCTTGTTCTTCCTCTGAGGGCCGCGAGACAGGACAGCAGGCAGAACAGGGAGTGGCGTGAGCCCTTGCGGAACAGGGAGAGGAAGAGCAGCAATGCCTGAGTGCAGGAGACCATGTGTAAGACAGACAAACCAAGGGGCAATACCAGGAGCAAGACAAAAACCATGGTGAAATTACATGTGCCAGAGGTCTCATTCTGCAGCACACTCTGTGCTCAAGCATAGATATTTTCCTGGTTGCTTGTGTCTTCATTGCAGATTCAGAACAATGGGCATCCTCCATGTGACCTTCCAGTCTCTCCAGAAGGCTGTTGTGAAGAAGCCCTCTAAGGGATGCTACAAGAAGTGAGGGAAAAGCGACCAGGGGAAGTGGACAGGTTGGTGTCTGATGCTGTCCCCTTCCATGCTCTGTGTGTGTGTGCTGCTCCTGGGAGAAGTTTGGGACTGAGAAGCTTCATCTTTGTGCTCATTAAACAGAGGTGCCCCACTTCCAAGTTTCCAGGGAGAGATGAGGAGTGGGAGGGGGACGCTGAAAGGTCTTTAGTCACCAGCACCGCCACCAGGTGCTGAGTACACACTGAGTGGAGTCTCTTCTGGCACCCTAAAAACTCAGAGGCTCTACCAAATTCACAATCAGCTTTGGGTGATGGTCTAGGAGGACATCCAGGATATCACAGATTTACAGACTATTCTGAGTTTTCAGCATGAGTTGGAAGGGACCCAGAGTTCAATTCTTAAGTAAATGAGCCACACAGGATTGAAGGACGATATACCACTGGGTATTAGGCGGTGGAAGGCGACAGAAGGACCAACGTGAACTTCTTGAAGGAAAGTGGTAAGTGATTCTCAGCAGATAAGGCTTGTCAAAGGGAGGAATTTGCAAAGGAATAATTTGCAATGCCTCAAGCCTGAGGCTGAACTCGAAGCCGAGGTCTCTGAGTCCTGTGTTTAGGCCTCTCTGCAGACCTAGATGGACAGTGCTTCAATGCTGTGTGGCTCTGCAGCTAGTGATACCCTTTCCTGATACCACTTCCCTGATTTTCAGTGTGAAGCAGAAGCCTGCAAGACAGCACTGAGGACAGTACACATTCCAGGGAGAGGATCAGAGTCGGGTTTGCCAACCAGTCTGAGAGAGGAGCAAGGTGGATGGCAACCACAGGTGTGTCTCAGTAGTACCCATGTCCCTGGGCCTCAGAGGAAGGCGAGTGGCTGCGGGTGGATCCAGGATGCCTCTCTGAGCTGGGCACCTGCCTGTCTGTGTAGGGCATTGGTCCTCAGGCAACCAAGACAGAGGGGCACCATGTCTGCCAGCCTCAGTAGGCAGCAGAGCTGCAGGTATTCAGTCCTGCTATGCTCCGAAATCTACGGGCATGCAGGGATCTCAGGTGCATGTGGAGTTCAGGTGCTGGAAATGGGTGGTATCAATGGCACTGGGTGTCCCAGAGCTATAATACAAGGGCAGGGAGGCAAGGGGAGCCCTGCAGTTCAGATCCTGTCATGTCTGCATTTTACTCAGTAGTCCAAAGATCACAAGGGATGTCTTTGTCTGATCATAGCTGAAAGAAAAGCATTTTCCCAAAATAGCTCTTAACCTCTACTTCTTTTACTCAATAGTCCAAAGATCACAAGGCATGTCTTTGTCTGATAAAAACTGAAAGAAAGGCAATAGTCCAGAACAGCTCTTATCCTACTTCTTACCAGACAGCAGTTTTTCTCTCCTCCTGTCACTGCAGTTTGCTGACAAATGCCTCTTTTCCAGTGAGACCATGGTGCAAAGGGCACATATGCGGCTGAGTCATACTCTCCTCCCAGTACTGGTCCACACATGGGACATCATTAAGCCACCTTTGCTGTGACCAAAAGTGCACCAAATGCAACCCCCTCAACACAGGAACACATGTGCAGCAGAGTCCTAGGCAGGACTGAGACATTCCTGTTCTATTTGCAAGGGGAGCCCCTAAACCCCAGCCATAATGCTCAGAGCCCATCTTGGGAAGGGTGCTGTAAGAGGCAACAACTGAGGGGTGCTCCCTTCATGTTTTGCAACAGGCATCCCCACAGCAGCTTTTACCATGATAGCAAGAAAGCATGCAGGCACCAGGATGGGTCTGCTGCAACAGAAGCGTACTGAGAACCTGCTCTACGTGCTGAATTCACTGGAAACTCTTGGGACCTTGGCCTTGATGTTCTATGCACTGCTGTGTGAAGCCGGAAACCTGGTGAACCTCCCTGACAAACGCATTGGCTTTTACAACTTCTGCCTGTGGAATGATACAGCTGGGGAGCTGCAGTGCCTGGACAACAAGCATCTACAGGAGATGGGCATCAGTCTACTAGAAATGGCGCTAGCCAGGGTTTGTGTGTATACTTGCCTGGTCTTCATCATCTTCCACCTCTTTCTTGTTTTAACTATGAATTGCACAGGGCAGAGAGAGGGATGGAAGATGATCTTCATCATGCCTTTCATCAAGATGATAATCCTGTCCGGAGGCCTGGGTATGTTTCTTTTACAAACCTCGCAGTGGATTCATCTCTCTGATTTCACTGGAGGTTTCCTGGCACTGCTTGGGACTCAGGCTCTGCTACTGCTCCAGATTCTCACTGCCACTGTGTACCTCAGCTGGGCCAAGCGCACACATATGTGTCAAAGCCCTTTTACTGAGGAAGCCCTGCCCACCAAGATTTGACAGTGAAGAAAATGCATGAGCTATCATTAACATGATTTAAAATATTAATCCCAATACAGCTTTACTCCCTAGCAAAAATTTGATCCCTAGTCCAAAGGCTCATGTTGAGCCATGCTCTGGCACACCGCTGTGTGCAGCAGTCCAGCATCAAGCTGGTAGTAGACACCAATGGCCACAGTGCAGCACAAAAGCTTCCCAGGTACAACAGCATGTAACACCCCTCAGTTCGGGGCCAGCATCAAAGTGACAGCATTTCTGGCCCTGACCCAAACAGCAGTGAAGATAGCAGAACCAGCATACAGTGGACACAGCCCTCTGCCCATACCTAGTCTAAGTACAGGCAAGCAGAGAAGCAAACAAGCTTCCTTTCTTGGAGTTGCCCAGAGAATCTGCTCCTTCTCCACCTCCTGGACTAACCAGAGGTGCCTTCAAGGTAACTGTGACTTGAGGAGCTGTGGCTTTGCACTGCCATCACAGCAGTGGCACCCGCAGAGGTGCACCTGTACGTCACCTGCTGCAATACTATCTAGAGTGACTCTGACTTAGCTAATTAGGGTGATGTGCCCCACATGCAACCCCAGCAGCAGCAGAGCACACGGAGGGGGCAACCTAACAACTAAACGAACACAGCCCTAATGGACGGTTTCCATGAGAAAGCAGAGGATTTTGGTGCAGAGCTCCAGGTTTGCACTAATATTGTGGGGCTGAGCCCTGCAGTCCAACAGCCTTTGACAATCCAGGAGAAATGGTTCTGTGTGAGGGCAACTCGCCACAAAGCCAGGTCGGCACACGGCACACAGGGGTGGGCTCAGGGAGCGGGCTCAGGGAGCTGGCCCAGAGCTGCTGGGGTGCAGTGCCCCAGCTGGGCCATCACAGCCAGAGCACTGGATGGGGTCTCCATGGCATGACAGAGCACAGCAGTGCTCCCTGCATGTCTGTAACCTCGCACAAAGGTTATGCCTGCTTTGCCCCCATCCCCTTTAGGGTGAAAAAAAGTTGCTAATATCTTATAGTATGGGGTTAAGTCTGTAATTAACTAACAGAATGCTTTCAATACCTTTTACCTTACCATACAACAAAGATAAAGGGAGCAGTGTTTAAAAATAGGATCTGTAGATAATGTTTAACTAGGAACTAACAAATGTTCAGGCAAATGTAACCAAATAGGTAATTTCTATGTAAGTAGACAGGATATATATCACTTAAAATAAATGAGCAGCCAATCAACAACCAACTTTCAAGGCTGTGAAGTAAGCCATCCAGGATGATAAGGAAATAACACCAGAAAGAACCAGTGTGTCGTTTGAAAACAAGATAACAGGCTGAGCATGTATCAGTTAAGAAAGTGTAATTAAAGGATAAGTGACGAAGACAATTAAATGACCATCAAAATGATTGCAATAACCCCTAAAAGACACTAGATGACAGAAATACTAAAATAGTTAACTCTTGTTTGTATAATAATTTTTCAAAATAAGCATTTTATGTTACTGATTTGTCTGTGTAGTGAATATGTAACAGCCTTGTAAATATAAACTGCAGGAATTCATCCAGTGATTGGGAGAACTTAAGTAAATAAAGAATGCCTGCTTAACAGTGATATCCTTTGCTGTTGAGTGAATTTGTTTCAGGAGACATGAGGGTCTGTTTTCTCTCTTGCTTCAGCCTTGGTGGGAATGAGGCTGTTGATGCTGGTTTGACTGATTCTTCATTTCAATACATGTTCTCACAACATGTTCTGGCCTCATGTGGTTCATTCATCCCCTTTTTGCATTGGGAAGAGGATACTGAGCCATCTTCATCCCTTCCTACACCCCCATGCACACTGCCATGGGGTCAGCACCCTCAGGGCAGTCCTGGCCTCTGCCAGTCTGCACCTGCACGTCTTCCTCAGCACTGGGAGGACTGCTGGAGTCTGGAGGCAAATTCAGCACCAGGTCCAAAGGGAACAGCCTGCCAGGCCCCACTGCAGCTGTAACAGAGGGATCACATGGACAAGGGAGCCCCCAAGGCTGAACCGTGACCATGTAGCTCTGCTAGCAAAGGTCTTCCAGGTCAGCAACTCCCTGCTCCCCTCCCTGCCCAATACCAACCCACCAAAGAGATGCTCACAGAAACCCAAACGTTCTCTTTAATCTGTCCATGCTTTGAGATGCGAAACAGGAACTAATACATCCTAATCTGGAGCCAAATCCTACTGAGCCCAGCACAGAGTCGGAGAATTGAGTACCTCCTTCCTTTCCCCCTCTGGCCTTCATGGGTATCCTACCAGCTACAGGGCACCAACACAGCAGATGGATGCACACCTCCTTCCAGGCCCTCCTCCCACCGTTCTCAGGGCCTCAGGAGGAGACACCCTCCCCATTGTGCCCTCTTCTCCTGAAGAGTCAGAGAGGAGATGTTAGCTGAAAAAGATCTCCCTGACGTATTTCAGGGCATCGTCCTCAGAGTCCTCCCCGCCTGTCCTCTCTGCGCCAGCACCAGCACCAGGAGGGGATGGAAGTGCCGGACCGCGGTCACTGCCTCCATCCGTGTTGGCCGTGCTTCCAGGAGCCTTGTTTGGTGTTGATTGGAGCTCCTGCTCCTCTTCGCTCCTGGACCGGGCTTTCTCTTCATCCTCCTCGCACTGTAGATTCTGACCAGAGGAAAAACAACAAGCGCCGGCCGTGCGTGACTTCACCCCGAGAGCACCCCAAGAAGTAGAAGGGCAGCCCACCATCCCCGTGAGCCACGCCTCGCCACGCCCCAGGTCCGCGGTTCTGCCCTGCAGCGCCCGGCAGCGTGCAAAGGCAGCAGCGCTGCTGGGAAAGAGAGGACGGGACCGGGAAAGCCACGCGGCACCCGGCGGCGCCCCCCGACCCGCCTCCTAGAGAGGGGCCGCCAGGGAGCCACCCGCGGGCAGCAGCGCTCCCTGCCCGTCCTCCGGGGCCCTGCCGCCCGGCCGTGCTCGGGTACGGCCAGGGCCGCGTCCCCACCCCTGGAGGTGCCGGCTCACCTCGGCCAGGACCGCCAGGGCCACCTCCACCAGCTCCGCCTCGTTCATGCAGTACAGGGCCGCCGGCCTGGACAGTGCACAGGAGACGCTCAGCGCGGGCAGCGCCCAGGCTCGCCCGCCCGCCGCCCCAGCCGCTCCCCCGCCCCAGCGGCGCTACCT
>VWPU01009188.1:0-14235 GCA_013398955.1 Callaeas wilsoni
GCCTGGTGGCCGGTGCCCGGTTCTGCGGGCAGGCGGTGCCGACCGGCGGGGCCGAGCGGCTGCGGCCGGGCCGGCGGCCCCCAACCAGCTGTGCGGTGCAGACGAGATGCGGGTGGGATATTAAAGCAGCTTTTGAATAGTAATTCAGGTTCTATGGGAATCCGGGCAGATGACAGGAGCTCGATTTGGTATTCGTATTGTTAATCGCGAGCGTCAGCCCAGATCGGATTCAAACACGTTTTGTGCTCGTTAAAAATTCCAGTGAGATTTTTTTTTCTTTTTAGCTCAACTTCAATTGGAGGCGAAGCTTGCCGCATAAAGTATTCAAAGTCTGTCTAAAGTTGCCTTTTAACCGTATTCCCCTTCTCCCGCAACCCCCACCGTATCTCTTGGTTCTTTCGGTTGACATGGTGCAAATAAAAGTCAGTAAACTTGTTGCTGAATTGCAATGTTTCGGTGTACCTTATAAATTCATACCTTTTCTCCCTCGATCGCCTCAGAATGAGCCCCTGCCTCAATTCGATTTTCCTTGCTGTTGGGCACATTTAGGAGAAAGTCTATTTGTGAAGTTCATTTCTAGGCAAATGTATTCAAGAGCTGATTGGGATGAATAGGACCGTGTGTCAGCCGCCCCTAATTGGGATTAAAGCACTTCGGACCATATGCAGAGAGTGACAGAAATTCTCAGGTTTCATTGTGCTCAGACTTCCACCCGCCTGGACACTCCCCCTGGAAAAGGGGGATTTATAAAGATTTCAGGGAGAAACTGAGGAAATAAAGGAGACTCAGAAAATGACCGGTCTAATGTCTCTCTGCGGGGCTGCCAGCGTGGCAACTGCCGGGGACAAGGACTGGCAGTGGTGGGCAGTGGCGAGAGCCCTGGCCCCGGGTTTCCCTTTCGAGGGAAGGGCAGCAAGCCTCAGGTTTCTCGTGCCCGGCTTGCTTTCTGGTTTAGAAACCCTGGGCGTTACACGGGAGTGAAAAAACCCATGAAAAAACTTCCCTGGGTGATTCTGACCTAATGAACGGGCTCCCAGACGGGAAGGGAGGCAGGGAGCGGAGATGCAGGTCTCAGGCAGACACCACTGCCTGCCCAGGCCAGGCTGGCATCAGGGAAACGAGTTGTTTTTGGGATGCCGTCCTGTTACAGCAGGGATGGCCGACGGCTGTACTCCCTGCTCGGGCCTGCCTGATCTAGCAGAAAATGCCACGGCCCAGATTGGATGATCTTTAAAGATTCCTTCCAGCCCAAACCATTCTGTTAGTCTGTGTTTTTAACCCAAAGCTGCTCCACATCCATATCCACCTATTGCCCCGCCTGTTCATCTGTCTGTCTGCATGTCAGCCGTGCCCTAGCAGCCCCGGCACTGCAAAGCACCCTGCCGCTGCTGCTGAGTCTGTGCTTGTGGGGCCACACCAAGAGGCAACCTCCAAAGCTCAGGCCTGGCCCTCCACACTGTGACTATCCCATGTGTGAGGTCGTCTGGGTGCGGTAGCCCAAAACGTGGTGAGAAAATTATTAACTAGGTGAGCGATTTCTAAGCTCTGCGGTCAGTTATCAGAAAGATGATGTTTAATCCCATCACAGTCAGACAGAAAACAGCCTGTACCGCTACCGGGGCCTTTGTTTGCAAAGGCTACTCTGTGCCAATGTGGTGTCGGAGAGCTGGTGACCGCCTGCTGCTCTCACCTCTCCACTCTCCTCTGGAAAGCAGCCATCGTCTCGACGGGGCGGTTTTGCGCCAAAGTACCCGGCCGGAGGCACAGCCCGTGTCCTCGCGGCGCCCAGCAGAGCACGGCAACCGCGGGGCGATACAGACACAACTCTCTGTGGTGATGCTGAGCTGGGTATCCCCTCCGTGCGGGAAATACCCTGGCGCTACCTGTAGGCTTGTTCGTGGCGGTGGGAAGGGTCCTGCCCCCGTCACCTGATCACGCTGGTCACTTATGCGGGCACCTTCCCACACCCCGTGGGGCTGGCCGGGTGGGGAGAGGAAATGCGAGTGTCCCGTGAGTCTCCTTGGCATGGTGTCCCATTTCCAGCGTTGAACAGGGCTCGGTATGCGACATGCGAGGCTCGGCTGGCCTGGAAAGCAGCCCTATGATTCAACAGCAGATATTGCTGAAGTCCCAGATCACGGACTGAAGTCCGTTCTCTGGGGTGGGTTTGCCCCTGGGTACCGCTCCTGGAAAGTGGAAGATCTTGTTTAGAGGACACTGACAGAGCCCTCTGCTCCCAGTCTCCTCCCGCACCGCCAGGTGCCCGACGTTCGTATTTCTGCAAGACAAAGAGCGGCGGGCAAGGTCGTGCGTCGCGGTGTGCGGGGCACGGGGCACAGCAGCGGCCGCTGAGTCCGGGAGAAGTCCCTGACATAATTTCGCCGCAGCTACGGTTGGCTAAGGGCCGGAGGAAAAGGGAAAAGCCCAGCCCTGACGTGCCTCCGCCCCGAGACGGCTAGGATATTTAAATAAAAAAGGAAAGGGCATCCCCGCGCCAGCCGGCAGCGCTGCCTCAGCTTTCGGAGCGGGGGACGGGGCAGGTTTGCCAGCGCAGCCCTAGCCCTGCCGAGGCGCCCCGTGTTTGCCCCTGCCGAGCCAAACCTTGGCCCCTGCCTGAGGAGAAAGACGCGGCCCAGGGTCAGGGCGAGGGAACAAGGGCTCGGCTTCCGGCTGCCCGGCAGCCCTGAGGTGCGTGCGGAAGGCATGTCCAGGAGGCCCCACTGCCTGGAGGCTGCTCCTCCGGTTATAGGCAGAGCTGCGCGCAACCGTCTACAGCTACAGCATCCATAAGTGTCGCAGACACCTCAGAGGCAGCAAGGATGCGGGTTTGCTTGTGAGTCCGTACACATGCACCCGAGTATGTTTATGTGTAAACATACACAGGGATTTATTTATAAATCAATATGCTGGAGTCATTGTGATCCTTTTGTTCCCATGGTTTTCGTGATAAGAGCGCAGGGATGAAGGCCCTTCCTCTCCTACCTGAACATCCCTGAGAGACAGGGCTGTCACTTATTGAAAAGCATGTGGAAAAGCCAAAGGTAACCGAACGTATACAGGACCAATGCCTTAGGAAACGTCTGCAAAAGTCTGCGTGGCGCCGAGTTGTTCCTGTGCTCCGGGGAGCAGCAGGGTGAGGAAACGGAGGGTGCTTCCCTCTCTCCCCGTCCTCCAGCATCAAATATCTCCCGGAATCCAATTCATGGAGCTATAGTCTGATCTGAGTTCTCTCTGAGTCGGGCTTTATAAAGATAGCGGTTGTAACACTTCAATCAGGTTCCCTCCACCTTTAGGCAGGCAAGCTAGCATTGACTTTTTATTTCAGCCTAGGCTTTAATTGTTTGGGGTTTTTAGATATAGAGTGGGAGTACCCTTCTCTGAGCATTTCCACAGACTGTCTCTATCCGTTCTGACAGCTTGATAGATTCCAGCCAGACGCTGAATCTCTTCCAGGGACGAAATTGTGCAGTGACAGGGGAAGCCAAAGCATGCAGGCAGAGAGCTCATCCCACAGAGCTCCCCTCCTCATCCTCAGAGGACTTATCCGTCGCGCTCAGCTCGGCTCAAGGCGAAAAAAGAATTATGCAGAGTGTAAATTTGTTGTATTTTCCTGAAGAGCTTACGGTGGGGAAAGGGGGGTTCATCTCTTTTAAAATCAGCTCTGTATTTACAGAAGAATTGCAGCTGTAAAACAAGGCACTTAATTTCTGTAAATCTTCTCCTCGAGGGGCAGAGTTATAGTACGGTAACAGCAACGACATAGCTGGAGCTTGTTTCGTAGGTGGATGCCAAAGACCTCGGGAGAAGCAAGTGCCATCAGTGCCGGGACAGGAGCGGGGAGCCGGGTGTGGCAGGGAAAAGGCGCCGTGCCCGCTCCCGCGGCGGATGCCCTCGGTCCGGGAGCCGGGAGGTGCAAACGGTGGTGGTTTCGCCTGTTGGGCTCCCGCCGAATCCAGCGCTTGATCTGAGGAGAGGCAGGGGAAATAAATCACTGGCACGGAAGGAAGCAAGGGATGAAAAAATGGTAGCTGCTGGAAGGAAGATCTCTCAGTGCAGTGGCACCAGGGAGCAGGGCAGAGCTTGCTGGCTGGCTGGTAACAGTGTAAATGGAGAAAGAGATCGGTTTTGCCAGCGAGCAGGAGAAAGGGCTATAAGAGAGCTGACTTCCTAATGAGCGCATATAATGTTGTTAAGGGTTTCAGCGTTTTATGCTGAAGATATGACTTTTCAGGATACGACTATCAGCAAGCAGAAAAAAATAGAACTTTAGCAAAAATGCAGCCATCGGAAACTGTTCGTTACACTCTGGTAAACATTCCCTCATGGTAAAATTGTTGGTGGGGGCGGGAAGCAGAGCAAGAAAACGCATCTTCTAGTACGTGCAGCTCTCTAATTAATGAATTTGACAAACTGAAAGGTCTTTCTCTGGTCCCTGTGACTAGACTTTTTTCTTTTTTTCTTTTTTTTTCTTCTTCTTTTTTTAAACCCAATAAAGATATATGATACGAGAAAGTATTTCATTTACATATGCTGAATACCGCATGTTAAACCCACATTATCTAGAGCTTATGAAGCACTTCACGAAGAACAGTTCCTTTTCTTCTGTTTATTTTGCCATTGTATACTCCGACGCTGAAGTATGCATGATTTTTGACAGATTCGGAGTTATAAGACCAAAGAAACTTGTAGGTGTCATCTGTCAAAAACAATTTTTCATTACAGGCTGCAGATGTAATGTTGCTCTTTCTATTCATTGTTTGTGCTATTAAAATAAAATCTAAATAAAATTATTCAGTATTTTTTTGCCTGATCGCCTGTGGACCGCTGCCCTCGGCTTCCCCAGTGTCATCATCTTTCAGTCTAAATATTCAAATATGCATTTAGAAGAAGAAGACAGATTAACCTCAAAGTTTCTGTCTCACTCTATGTCCCTCACAAGGAAAAACAAGGGCACACTTCGGGCACACACATACAGAAGGGTTAGCTCTTCCACAGCTAGGAGGGAAAAATCTTATTTATCTTTGAATATTTCTATCACAGCTTGGTATTTGGCGTGGAGGTCTTTTTAATAAGCTGACCTCCTTAAATTATTTGGAATGAACCCTTAAAATTGGATTTGAATCAAGCTTTGCTCAGCTCAAAATATCAGAGTCGAACTAACCCCTTCTTTTGTGTTACTGTTTTTAAAGCTGAATTAAGATGCCCACTGTATAGGTATTCTGCCTGAGAAAGGGCTTGCCACTATTGTTTCTAAACCCGTGTCTCGAGGTATTTGAAAAAAAAAAAAAAAATCGACTGTGCACATTGAGTTACCGCTTAGAAAAGGTTTTCAGCAGTCCGTGTCAGCCAGAGCAGCCCTCCGGGTTTTAGGGCTCACCCCCAGGAACAGAAACTGCTTTCGGATGAGTGTGGGATTGGACCTTCTGCAAATGCAAGCCCTCATAGAAGGAATACTTGACTTCCAGTCATCCTTTCTGAGCCTTCCAGGCAGCCCTCGAGGCGGCCGCAGCCCCAGGTACCAAGCTGCCAATGCCACACCAAGCTGTCCGCACCCGCTGGCACTGCGGCTTGCGGGCTAAGTCCGCTGCCCTGCCCGACCTGTGGAAAACCCTGCAGCTCCGGACAGCTTTTATTTGAGAAAGGACAGCCCCTTCTACAGTCTGGGTGCCCCGCAGCCGGTGTGCTGAGATTTTCCAGTACTTAACCTTGCCAAGAAAAAAAGTATTTTTTTCGAATGTGGGGAAATCAAAAATACGCTTGTCCCCTGGGATGAGCTCCAGGATAGGAAATATCTTGTGATTTTCATCACAGTGCACCTGAAGCTGTCACCTCGCCCCGTTGTGCCAGTGGTCAAAGCGAGTCTCGCTCTCCGTGTCTCTCAATTCCTATAAATATCAACCTTATCGGCGCTCCCCCCGCAGTCTGTACACGGAGAAGGAGAAGCCGGCCCGGAGCCGCGGGGTCCGCAGCGCAGCCGCGCATATTGGGCGGAGAGACTGCGGGATGCTGTCGGGGAGCAGGCTGTGGTATCCCTGTCCCGCGGCCCCGCCGGGCCGGCCCCAGAGGCGGCTTGTGTTGGAGGCCATTTGAACCTGGGGCGAGAAGAAGGCAGTTTATCAAACTCCCTTTGGGAGCCCGCAAAACCGGGTGGAAAAGATGTGCATAAGATACATATGTGTATTTCTCATATATTAAACCTGTCCGGGGGAATAGAGACACGGAATTATATAACGGGGAAGGGATATATTTTCTCTCTTCGGTTGTGTAGGTTTTCTTTACTTACATAGATCCAGAAACCCCCTCTGAGTTTCTGGCTTGGAGAGAAACCGTTCGTTACCAGATAGAGCAAGGCAGCGAAGCCTGCCCTTGTAAAAGCGTCTCTCAAGCGTGATCCGGCCAAGACGCAACTAATTAACTCGCTTCTCTGTTTTCCGCTCATTTCTCTCCTGTAATGTCAGAGGCTTGTTGGGGAAGGGGGTGGTTTCTCCTCGGGCCAGGTTCTGCCATGCTCACCAGGAGCTGCAACCCCTTCCTGCTTGCCGGGTTGCTTCAAGGTTGCCCAATACCTTCGTGAAGTCGTGCAGAAAATCCGGCTCCCGAGGTCCCACAGGACCGAGTCAAGCAAGAAAATAAGTGTTTCTCATTTTATTCGAGTTAATAAAAGTGACACAACAGCTGCAATGGCGGGAGGCTCAGGCTGAAGGTGGAAGAGCTTCTCTCCAGGGGGAAATGCAGGTTTTTGAGTGAAAACCTAGACGAATAGTGAGAAAGGAAGGAGAGGTCCTGTGGAAGTGGGCAAAGCCCCTGTGCAACCCTGGAGTGGCAAAGGAGCATCCCTGGTGTTTTGTAGGGGGGTGAGCTGCAAGTCACTTCCATTTCACAGCAGTATCATTTCCTCTGGAAGGGCCAAGGGCTCAGTGCAAAAATCTACACCCTCGGGGCAGACTCGCTTTCTCCTTCTCTTCTCGACAAGACATTCTCCATCATTTATTATCAGTCCTGGCTAACTGGAGAGGTCCCAGACAACTGAAGGTTGGTCAATGTGATGACCATCTGCAACAACGGTCATAAGGAGGATCCAGGGAACTACAGGCCTGTCAGCCTGGCCTCAGTGCCAGGGAAGGTTATGAAACAGATTATCTTGAGTGCCATCACTTGGCACGTACAGGACAACCAGGATATTAGGCCCAGCCAGGAGGGGTTTAGGAAAGACCGGCCCTCCTTGACCAACCTGATCTCCTTCTGTGACCAGGTGAGCCATCTACTGGATGAGGAAAAGGCTGTGGATGTCATCTACCTGGACTTCAATAAAGATTTCAATACTGCCTCCCACAGCATTCTCCTGGAGAAGCTGGCAGTCAACAGCTTGGACAGGTGCACTCTTTGATGGGTTAAAAACTGGCTGGTTGGCTGGGCACAGAGAGTGGTGGTGAATGGTGTTGCATCCTGTTGGTGGCCATGTAGTAGTGGAGTTTCCCCAAGGCTCAGTTTTGGGGCCAGCCCTGTTTAATATTTTTACCAATGATTTGTACAAGGGGTCAAGTGTACCTTCAGTAAGTTTGTGGATGACACTAAGTTGGGCGAGAGTGTTGATCTGCTGGAGAGTAGGAAGACTCTGCAGAAAGATCTGGATAGGCTGGATTGATGGGCCAAGGCCAACTCTCTGAAGTGCAATGAGGTGAAATGCTGGGCCCTGTACTTGGGTCACAAAAACCCCAAGCAGCACTACAGCCTGGAGGCAGAGTGACTGGAAAGCTGTCCAGCAGAAAAGGAACTGGAGGTGCTAGTCAACAGCTGGATGAACACGAGCCAGCGTGTGCCCAGGTGGCCAAGAAAGTCAGTGGCATCCTGGCCCGTATCAGCAATAGTGTGGCCAGCAAGACTTGGCACTGGTGTGGCCACACCTCAAATCCTTGTTCAGTTCTGGGCCTCTCATCACAAGAAGGACATTGAGGTGTTGGAGCGTGTCCAGAGAAGGGCAACAGAGCTGGTGAAGGGTCTAGAGAGTAAATCATATGAGGAGAGGTTGATGTTCAGACTGGAGAAAAAGGAGGCTCAGGAGAGACCTTATCACTCTCTACAACTACCTGAAAGGTGGTAGAAGCAAAGTGGGGGTTGGTCTCTTCTCCCAGGCAACTAATGACACGATAAAGGGAAATGGCCTGAAGCTGCTCTAGGAGAGGTTGAGGTTGGACATGAGAAAGAATTTTTTCATTGAAAGGGTGGTTAAGCATTGGAACAGACTGCCCAGGGAAGTGGTGGAGTCATCATCTCTGGAACTGTTCAAGAAACAACTGGATATTGGCAGTTGGTGCTACGGTTTTGTTGACATGGTGGAGTTTGGTCAAAGGCTGGACTCAATGATCTCGGAGGTCTTTTCCAACCTTAATGATTCTACTATTCTATGAAAAGTTGCTTAGGGTGCAGGGAGGTGCCCCAAGGCACCCAGAGATGTGGGTAGGATACAGAGGTCTCCTGTTCTGGCTGGGCAGCCGCTGTGGTCAGCCTTCTGACTTCTCAGGAAGCCTTTCATTGTCCATAACTGCTTAATGCTTGTGAAACGTAATGTTTGGGAAGAGGTGAGAGAGAGGCAAACTCTCCCTGTGAGGTGCAGGCCACCTAAGAGACCCTCAGTCCACTATTCATGTCCCAGCAGAGGTCCTCATTGGAGTGACTCTGGCAACTTGGTCTTTCCTAGTGGCAAAGCCCTCCCTGATGGGTCACATGCCCCATGTGAATGGGCGTCTGGCCTGCAGGTTGATCTGTGTGGCTCCCAGGGTTTGAAGGACAGCCTGAATAACCATCTCACCCCAGGCAGGGTGGGCTGCTCAAGATCCAGACCCACAGGCTACTCCCTGCATGGAAAGCCTGAGCCATTGCAGTGGAGGATGCATTTCAAGCTGACCAAAAGAGGAAAAAAGAATCAAACCAACCTAACATTGATATGATACTCCATCCTGCATATGTTCCTGCTGCATGTTTTACTGAGAGGAGGTGGGGTTAAATGCCAGAGTGTCTGTGACCCAGAAAGGAAAATCCTTTGAAATAACAGGCTACTATGTGAGAATGCTGATGATTTTAAAAAATTATTTTAAGCAAAGGTCAGTAGGTCAGTAGGAAGTGGCTGAACCATCTATCCTCATCAAGAGGTTCTCACAACAGAGCTGATGGTTTTAATAATACCTCTGTCTTTTGTTATTTACCCTCATGTTGTAAACCAAACACTCATTAGTCTAAAGTCTTTCCCTCACCTAATGAAATTATTCTGAATGCCTTCTGCATAATATATTAAATGGTTGCTTCTGCAGGAGTCTGCTTTTTGTGTGTGCGGTGGGAGGGGAAGTGTGTGTGACGGTGCTTCAAATAAAAAATCCTCCAATATAAATCCTTTGCCCCTGAAATTGCCATTCAAAACAACAGGATCCTTATGTCCTATGCATTACCGAGTAGCTGAATTTTTATTTCATATGTATAAATATTATTTGTGGCTACTTCCTGCTGGTTTGACATGGGGTCACATCCAGGGTCACCACTCCTCCAATCCACCTCGCTTGCTGCAAAATATAGCCTAAAAGACCACCATTATTGGGAAAAATATCAGACAACTGTCACATTACCTAACTTAGTGAAATCATAACAAAGGCTTCCATTAGAAGTGACATAACATAAGCTGGAAGGGGTTTTCAATTCCACTTACACTTCTTTTCCCTGTTCCTTCTCTGAAATGTCTCACATTCTCAGCATGTTTTGCAGAAGCTTGATTAAAGTCAGTAAATCTGGTTTCGTACCACTCATTCATTTCCTGAGGGGATATTAAACAGCAGAGGGCAAACAAGAATGCTTATTGTCAGATCTGTGAAAAGATACATACTGTTTTCAGTTATTAGATGAATATGTAAACATGTGAAAAACCTGAGAGGATCAGTAAAGACTGTTTTTGTGTGCATCCAAGGGAAAGAGATAAAGAAAATATTGTATTTCCAATTGTGGAGGAGGACCCAGGAACAAAAAACTGACCATGTATCATCTTATTTATCATGCTATTTATAAGATGTGGATTGGAAGAAGCATTTTTTTGTGGAAAAAAAATCTATCCAACTATCCTGTGTATATTTATATCTAGCAATGGACTACTAAGTATATTCAATATGTTTGTGACCGTTTTTATTAGGGGGGCAGAGGGGGAAGAGATCAGCAAGAGCTGACAGATAATTTCATCTCACAAATACGACAAAGTATAATTTTACCTGCAGGTTCTTGGCTGCGATTTTTTCATCCTATATCTGGATGTCCCTCAGAGCAGCAGCCAGGTCTGAGGCTGAGCAGGAGACATCAGCACACACAGCAGCACTGAACATCTGTTTCATGAAATCTTCGTTTGCTTGTTTTGACACACACACACAGAGGACATGGTAAATAAAGCGATCCTCCACACAGCTCCTGGAAAAGAAAGGTTCAAAAGCAATGTCAAGGGGAAAAAGCTCTGCCCTGTCTGCCCCCCACCATGCCTCTGCCCAAGAAAGCATCTTCCAGCTGGGCCTCCAGGGAGATGGAGCTGCAGTGGCATCCACACATGGCAAACAGACCCCCTGCACTGTGGGTCCACATCAGCTGCAGGACTTCTGGCCTGGCAATGGGCACCCCCAGCACGTCCCAGTCTAGAGGAACCTTTGCATTTTTGCTCAAGAGATGCTGCAGGGCTGAGAATGACCTCCCCAAAGCATTGGGAGTCCCCTGGGTGCCATTCTGCAGGGAGGAATTCCAGCATGGCAGGGTGTCCCCTTGGAGGGCACCAGAAGAGTGGCTGAGCAGGGCAATGTATACCCCAAGGAGTCTTTGTTTCTCTCTGTTTTTGCATCTGTGGAGCAGGGAGAGTTTCCTTCTCCATAGCTCTGGTACTGGTGTGGTCTGCTGCAGTGCTGTGAAATGGGGTCATGCAATATGAGGACTATTCTGCTGGGAAAAAGACAGTCTGGGAGCGGACCTGGCAAGAATCTGTGGTGCCAAGTGCTCCCATTCCAGCAGTGTTAGACAGCCCTCATGGTGCCAGATACAGGGTAAGCAGAGCTGTTTCTCATGCCCAGCGTGGAGTGCAGCAATGGTATTTATCATAGCTATGGTAAATCTCCTGCCCAGTTCCTACTAATTATTTCCTGCCATGCTGCAGTGTAGAATCATAGAATTGTTGAGGTTGGAAAAGACCTCTGAGATCATCAAGTTAACCCAGCATTACCAAGTCCACCACAAACCATGTCCCCAGGTGCCACAGCCACATATCTTTTAAGTACCTCTAGGGACACCAAGTCCACCACTTCCTTGGGAAGCCTTTGACAACAACACTTGACAACCCTTTTGGTAAAGAAAGTTTATCTAAAACTTCCCTGCTGCAACTTGAGGCCATTTCCTCTTGTCCTATCTCTTGTTTTCTGGGAGAAGAAACTGACACCACTTGACAATGACCCCCTTTCGGGGAAGCTGTAGAGTGATAAGGTCTTCCCTGAGCCTCCTTTTGTCCAGGCTAAACAACTCCATCTCTCTCAGCTGTTCCTCATAAGACTTGTGCTCTAGACCCTCCACCAGCTCCATTGCTCTTCTTTGGACAAGTTGCAGCACCTCCGTGTCCCAGAAGTTGCAGCACCTCAGTGTCACCCTCTCCAGTGCTGCGTACAGGGAGATCATCACTGCTCTGGTCCTGCTGGCCGCAGTATTTCTGATATGGGCCAGGATGCCATCAGCCTTCTTGGCCAACTGGGCACACAGCTAGCTCATGTTCACTCAGCTGTTGACTGTGCAGAAGCCCAAATCATCATCATGAGGTAACAAAACACAGGTACTAAATCAGAGCAAAAAAAAGGCCAGGGTCAGATGGAGAAAGATGGTGAAAAAAAAAAAGAGATGCTCACTTGATGTGAGAACCAGAAGCATGAGGTTTGCTGCTATTTTGGTTGCTCTAGTATGTTCAGTGAGGCAATGACAGGCTTCTCTGTTATACAATAGCCTCTGTCTCTCTCTCTCTCTGCTGATTCCTTGGTGCTGTGCTATGCTGTGTGTGATGCAGTTGTACGTGGCTGTGATCCAGGGCATTTGCTGGCAATCTGGTTCACCTCTTTGTGACATTGACACAGAGGAGTAAGTTCCTTTTCCCATACCCTGCAAAGTCTGGATGATTTTTTGGAGAAAGGTGTCAGGTCAGAGAGCCCCCATATACTCCCCACAAAACCCAGCCTGTGGTTTCCATCATGTACCTTTGTGCTGAGAAGGGAAAAGTAAAGGGTATGCAAAATATTTTTTCTCTACCTCCTCCCTCCACATTTGTATGTATAAACAAGGTCTCAAACCTGGATTCTCTCTGACGTGTCAGAACGGTGTCTTATTCTGCCAGCAAAGGCATTTAGAAACACCACTGTCTCAATCTGTCCCGGTTCCAGCCAGGACAGAGTTAATTTTTGCTGTAGCCAGGAGGGGCCAGCGCTGGGACCTAGAGGTTATTCTATGCCACCTCACGTAATTTTCCAGGGACAGGACAGGGAAAAGGCTCGCTTGCAGGCTGGGATAGCACTGCAGAGGGAGCGGTTGGGCATTGTTGGGGGTTTCCACAGGGTGAGCGACAACTTTTGTTTTCTTATATACGCTGTCATTAGTATTGTTGCTGTTACTGTTCAGTTCTTATCTCATTGCTGTTTCCAGTAAATCGTTCTTCTCTCAATCCGTGATCTTTCCCTTTTGTGCCTCCAATTCTGCTCTCCAGCCACCCACAGGGGAGGGACAAGGGGATGGGGAAGTGTGCAAGTCATGGGGGGTCTGGAGTAGTTTCAGTGCGAACACGACATTTGAGAATATAATTTCTAAACCACGACACCATTTTATGCTATGCATCTTCCCTCTCTGCTTCATAGTTCCTACAGAAACTCCGGCATCTTAGCTATACAATCAGCAACAGATCACTGCAGAGTCCTGTGGGACTGTGTCTGAAAAGCCTGGAGTTTCACCTTTACAATATTCTGGGTTAATTAGCAAATTAGGAAACTGCCCTGGAAAGCTGAGGCAATAAATTGCAAAACCTAATGATTCAGACAGCAGCTTTAATGCAAATGAGCTTGGATAATATTGAAACAAAAAAGTCCCTTTTTCTGCATCTGTGTTGGCAGCACCATACACCAGCTCCATGTGCCAGGTCCCTGAGAGCACTCTGAGCCTTGGCTGTCCCTTCCCACCCCCATGGGCTCCCCTCACCCTGCCCAGAACCCCTTCTCAGGCTTCCCAAATGGCACCAATGAACCCCCACCTCCAATGCAGAGTGGGGCATTAACCAGCGTGTGATAGAAGAGTGGGCACTTGACCTCCAGCCTCACCAGTCCCAGCAGCCTTGCCCAGGGTCCCTTGTCAGTGGCCGTGCACTCCCAGCCATGCCAAATGCCAGGCAGGCTTGCTCACCTGGGTGGTGACGACGAGGCCCGGTTTTATTAATCTTGCTGCAAACCTCAGGTGTACTTGCCCTAGCGACATTGCTGCTTGAACAAATGAGTCCTGTAGGTACTGGCACCCACAGCTCCTGCCTTGATTCAGTGGCACCTCTCAGGTAATCGATACATCTTAGGGCACGATATTGATACATCTCACTGCCTGTGTTGGTACCCACTCAGATCCCACTCAGGAGCTGAGAGCCACCACAGGAGAGAGCATGGAAAGAAAGCAGGCCCATGTACTTCCTGTTTATAGTTTAAATTTATAATTATTGTATCGTTATTAAGAAAATACCTCTAGAGGCTCTCTCCGATGAGGAAAATTCCAGCACGGAGAAAGATGAGCCGCGAAAACTTGGGAACAGGTAAGTTAAAGGGAAATTTAGGTGAGGTGGAGACAGCACAAAACAAGTAAGCTCTGGCTCTTCCTGGCTGCTTACAATAGGGACCTTATCGGGAGAAGCAGCGGTTTTACACTGACAGAGGGCAGGTTTAGACTGGATATAGGGAAGAAATTCTTTCCATGTGAAGGTGGTGAGGCACTGGAGCAGGTAGGCAAGGAGAAGCTGTGGCTGCCCCATCCCTCGCAGCGTTCAAGGCCGTGTAGGACGGTGCACTAAGCAGCCTGGTCTAGTGGAAGGTGTCCGTGCGCACGGCGGNGCCCGCGTCCCCAGCCAGCCGGGCTGCGGGGGCTGGACGGGGTGGTTTTGGAAGGTGCCTCCCGGCCCATGCCGGCCCGCGGCCCTGTGCCAGCCAGCCGGGCTGCGGGGGC
>VWPU01009193.1:0-50151 GCA_013398955.1 Callaeas wilsoni
CGCCGCCCGCCGCGGCCCGCCCACGCCGCGCCATTGGCCCCGCCGAGGAGCCTCCGCGGTCCATTGGATACCACTGCTGTCAATCATCTCGCACAGCGGCGCGGGGGGAGGCGGTGAGGGAAGACGGGTTCGCAGATTCCCCCTCCCGCCCCCAGCCCCACCTCTGCTCTGACTGGTCACAGAGCCCGAGGAGGCGGGGCGCCCTGTGAGGAGGGAACACTCGATAGGCCAGCGCCACCGCCCGTCAGCGAAAAGACGCCCGACGATTGGTTGCAGCGCTTCTTAAAGCCGCGGGGTGGGCGCGGCGCGAGGAGAGGGCTGTCAGGGGAGGGGCGTGGCCCCGCCGCCGCCCCCGGGACTCGCCGCCGCCCCCGGGACTCGCCGCCGCCCCAGGGCCGGGGAGCGGCGGGAAGGGAAGGGAAGGGCCGGGGCAGGGACGGGGGCAGCCGGGGCGGGAACCACAGATGCCTCCCGGGAGGTGGACGTGGGGCGGCCGCAGGCAGCGAGCGGCCGCAGATGGAGGCAGCGGGAGGGGAGGAGGAACCGCGGCGAGGGACAGTCCCCGCGCTGGGCCCGCCTTGAGGAGGGGTCGATCAAACGCCAGGCCTGACCCAAGTCCTGCAGCACAGGCCCCGGTCCTTCAGGGGCTCCGGAGTTCGGGTGCGGATGGGAGACTGATGGAAATTAAATACCGCAGGCAGCACGATGTTTCTCTGCTGATTTAACCTGCGTGCTCAGGGAACGGCACCCAGGCGGCGGGGGCTGGATGTTGTGCGCAGTTTGCTGTTAAAGTATCTGCAAGGGAGAACGGAGCAGTGAGAGGGATGATCCCTGTGGGATGTGGCTATGAATTCCTCGTAGCCAGGCTGGCTGAACGCTTCTCCTACACTGCAGTGCCGTGAAGGAGGCGTCGGGAGCCCGATGTAAACTCTGGGTGCTGGGTTCCAGCATTAATCTAAAATTAACCGGTGGCTTACTCTGGTTCACGCTGCTTGTTGCCCACGTGCCCTCTGGACACCCGTACAGGTGTGTTTAAGTTTGGGATCCCAACGCGCCTTTTGCAGTAGGTGAATTCCAGAGTCAGGGTAGCGTGGCTGCGTGATCTCGTGCTAATCCTAAACCTACCAGCCAGCCAAGTCAGAAACTAAGCCAGCTATCAAGTGGAAGCACAGGGAAATAAGGAAGATAATGCAGTGGAGCTCCAAGAGCAGCTGTAAAATTGAAGCCTCGGGGCTTTGCAGTCCTCTGTGTTCTTTCCCATGACAAACCAAATGGAGTCCAAGCTTGATCCACAGTCTGGGAAGCTCCTTATCCCAGTGTTTTCCTCCTTTCCCCTAAGCTGCCTCTCACTGTGCTGGCATATTGCAGAGGCTGCCAGCATTCAGTGGCTGGAGTGAAAGGAGAGAAAGAATGACTGTGTGGATGGCCACAGGCCTAAGCTGAGCTAAGTTACTTTGGAGAGGTTGAATATTTGGGCTATTGAGAAGGTCAGCCCTTCGCTTATAATGTATTACTCTTCAGCCCTTACCCCAGCTGCCAGAGGGTGTGCACTTGGAGCCGTCCCGGAAGAGGCAGTGATTCTCCTTTTTTTAGTGTTACACTGAAATGTTGCAGACAGTTGTACTACTCATACGGATTTTCTTGGAAAATCTTTTTTCCTTTTCCTGAATATTTTTGAAGTTCAAATTTGAATATTTTGTGCATTTGACTTAACATATCTGTCCCAGTTTTGCAGCTGGTCTATACACACAGAGTAATTCCAACACACTTGAGGGAGACATCACAGGGCTTTTTAAGTGCAGATCACCTGCTTAGGATTTGGGAAATGAGGCCGGGATTTCCAGAGCACATCAGACTGAGAACATGCAGTATGGAGCACACAAATGCTTGGTTCTAACTTGGAAAATACCAGATGGAAAACCGGCAGCTGTAAAGTGGATCAAACAAGGCAATTTAAAATTCCAGTGGCCCTGAGGAGATCCTTTGTTCTTCATACCAGAAAAATATCAAGTAATCAGTTGTGCTGATTTTATTTCAGAATTTGTCTTTATTCTGAGCATATTACCAAAAGTTAATCCATGGGCTTCTCTGATTTATCTCCTGAATAACCTGCAGCACCCAGGCTAATTCCTAAGACGTATCTATGGGCATGATCTTACTTTCCTCAAACTGAGATAGACATTTTCTGTCCAGTGGAATAAACACAGAAGGTCTGGTGGTTTGGTTCAGTGACTTGTGTTTCAAACATCATTATTTATTAACATTTTCCATTTCCTTCATAGCTTTTGGATTCGAGTTACAGCAGGCCTGGGAGGTACACGGCATAAGGCTGCTTTTGCCTTCGTTGTGTGGGGAGAAATACAACACAGGCAATTATCCTACAGATTATCTATTTTACGGTTTTTAAGAGCAGCCATCCTCAGTTCTTGCAATTTTGGGGAAAGCCTTAGGAGATTTCAAAAGGTGTGAGGAATTACTGTGGAAGGAAGGGTGAGATCTTCAGCTGCAGATTGGAAGCTAGAAGCCACCGCAGCATTCTCAGGTTACTGGACTGAGTTTTACACCAGACCAACTCAAAAGCTCTCATGACTTCTGTTGGCAGCTCACAGCCCAGAGGAACCAATAAATGGCAAAAAGGGATTAGCGAGGGCATGGATGAAGAGCCCCATACCTCCTCCTTGGGACAGAGCACTCAGATGCGACAGCAAGGAACCCCCGTGTTGACTTCATTTCCATATTGCAAACATTTCTTGACCGCTCCTGCTGGCCACAAGCCTGGTTTGTGACAATGACCCAGCTCAAACCGTAGCTCAGCTGAGGATCTGAGCCAAGCTTTGGGGAAATGGTCACATTTTTACTTAATCCAGTGTTATGAGCTTGATGGTGAAAACAAGCAAAGCTGGTTACACCAAGGTACCCAATGCTCTCTTTTAGGGTCAGTAGCTGAGTGAACGACTCTTGTGTGACTCCCAGAAGGGTCCTTCTGATTACAAATAAAATAATGCTTCATTTTATGTACAGTGTCAAATCTCTTCTGCGAGCAGGAAGAATAGTCATGTGATGAATAGGTAGATACTGTTTTATTATTTAAAGATATGTAATGTGTATGACACAATCTATTTAAACCATATTTGTGTCAAATCTGCTGCCTTCCTGCTGCCTTCCTGCCTATGGAAGGACAGCTGAGGAAGTGTACTTGTGTATATTTGAGCACGCTCTCACCTGTGTTGTTCTGGAAGTGGCATGGGACAGGATGCTGAGAGCTGCTCGAGCTGGCAAGTTGGTGGGGCTGACCAGGGAGTCCCCAGAGCAACCTGACCCTGTTCTTCACAAGCAGCTGGTTCCACCAAGGACACCCTTACTATCCAAAAACTCATACACATGCTCTGTGACTCCTCTATTCCCCTTGCTATCTCAACACTCAGACTCTCTCACAATCTCCACAGAAATCCCTGAGTATTTTTTTTTTTTCTGGATTTTGCCTCCTGCTCCCTGGCTTTGACTGATGGTGGGAAATTTCAAGCTTCTTGGTCCAAGCAGAGGGATGATCTATGCTCTATTTCTGTTATTCCCTGTCAAGCTTTAAAGCTTTCCAGCCTCTCCCTTATCCTTCAACGCCTCGTCATCAGCATGAGTAAGGACAGGTTGTTCACCAATAAAGAAATGACCTTTGCTAGGAATAGCTGTCATAAATCTCTATTTCCCTGTCCTTCTGTACATGAGCCTGCAGAAATGTCACTGAGGAAATCAAGGAATTGGATTATGCCAAATTTGCAAGAACATTTCACTTTCTGAGGCAAAGAGCTGTGTACATGAGGTTACCTACACCTGCCACATTTTAACCTCCTTGTATTTCTAGATCCCATCAAACCTTTGATCCCCTCTTAATGAAAGTAGTGGAGAATTTGCGCTGACCTCAGTAATATGTGTAAAGTACCATCCTCTTGCTCCCCAACATGTCCCTAACTGGTGCTTGACACCATAACATTCTGTTCTGTAACAGGTAATGCTGCGTTGTCTGCTCTTTTTATTTGTTTCTTCACATCCCAAGAGTAATTTAAAAATACATGTGTATTTATGTACACATAACGAATCATAATATATATATAGCAAAAAAAAAAAAAACTAATCCTCTCTTCTTCATTGGTTTCTTGTTTGTTGCTGATAAAATTCCACTCAGATGTCTTTTCACATGATCTGGTAACACCCAACAGCCATTTTGTCCTGGAGGTAATAATGCTTTGAATATTCCTTCTGCTAAATATCAGCGACAGTTGAAAGGGGTTGTGTGTGTGCGATATCCCATTTTATTTGTGCTCTGAAAGCTCGACTTAGAGACTGGCAGCTGGGAAAGGCCATTCCCACATTGCAGAATCAGACAGCCCAGTTCCTATCGCAGCCTGGACTGAAAGCAGACCATTACAGCAATACTCCCAGCTGTGCTTAAGGCACGAGGCATAGAAACATCACCATTTGTTCTTGCCTTGCCGGCAGAAAAGTAGATTTTAGGATGCACTCTGGTGAGCTTGTGTTTTGTTACCTCTCTGGCCCAGGCTGAGGCAGGCAGCCCAGCCCGGCTCTTGCCTGTGGGCCAGCTTACCTGTGCAGCATTCCCAGCACAGGCCAGGTCCCAGCAGAGCTGTGTACAGACACCCACCCTCTGAAACCTCCTAGTCCAGAGCCTGCCCCCTTGGAGAGCCCTGCTGCCAAAAGCAATCTGCAGAGACAGGGGCTGGGGTAACTCACCAGCGCCTCTTTCTAATGGATTGTTTGTTCTCCCACACCCTTGCTGTGGCTGGAGCCTGCACTTGTATGTGGTGAGACCCTGTTATGCTTCCTCTCCAGGCTCTGTGCCAGAAGGGGTACCCAAAATGCCAGTTCCCTGAGTGGCAGCCTCACGTCACAGCCCCCTTGCTCTCCTGTGACCAGCTCCATTATGCCACCCCAGGGGCACCAGGTATCCCCTGGCCTGCCCCTCTCAGCCCCACTGCCCAAAGCCTTGTAGGCAAAGTCAAGCAGGATGGTTCAGAAAAAGAGCAGATGAAAAACATCCTCACCTGTCTTGCCTTTTTCTCCTCTCTCTTGTCTGGCTGACATTCTTCCCAAACCACTCAGCAGTAAGGGGCATGCTGTATTTATCTGCAGAGAAGGTCAAGGACAGGAGTCGCATTCCTGAAATGCAGAAGTCGCAATGCAGTTCAGCCTGTGCAGGCAAGAGCAAAGATGGGGCACTGATGGTGAAGGCCCCATGCTACAAACAGCATTTCCCTGCTCCAGATCAGAGTGCTCTGGATTAGTGCTGCTTTTTCCAAGTTTATTATCAATTCACCTGTCAGTCAGCTTGCAGTGGTCTGAATGAGTTTTGTCATTACCTTTGGCACCCATGAAATTGTTTACACCTTTTAGTGGCCCTTGCTTCTCTCTTCTCAAAAAAAAAAAAAAAAATCAAAAAACCAGAAGCAGCAGCCTGTATTTTGTCCATAAATAGCAACTTTCAATTTTTTATCATGCTCAGTGTCTCCTGTACCCTTCCCAGTTCTTCAATACCCTTCCTGTGTGGTCTCCCTGGCCTTTTCTCAGGGTATAATTATGCTTGTATACGACATCCTGCAGCACTAATGAGGCAAAGAATGCCTTCCTCCCTCTCTTTTTAGAATAAAGAGCACGTAATGTGGCCAGCAGGACCAGGGCAGTGACGGGCACTGGTGAGGCCACACCTTGAGTCCTGTGTTCAGTTTGGGCCCCCCAGAACAAAAAAGATATTGAAGTGTTGGAGAGTGTCCAGAGAAGGGCAACAAAGCTGGGGAAGAGTCTGGAGCAGAGTTCTGAGGAGGGACAGCTGAGGGAGCTGGGGGGACTCAGCCTGCAGAAAAGGAGGCTCAGGAGGGACTTTATCCCTCTCTACAACCACCTGACAGGAGGGTGAAGCCAGGTGGAGCTCTTGGAAGAAAATAACAGTTGGAGCAAGTTCAGAGGTAGACTTATTTCCTGGCTCCCATCCCCATTTTATGTGATCCTGGCTATGACGAATCTCTGATTAACCAGCTGTAGATGCGTCATGGTGGCATCTAAGGAAAGATTCAAGGAGTGAAGGTTGTACAGCCCATGCATTTTTTTCTACTGTGATCCTGTTTATCTGAAAATCAGTAGCTGGACATGCACTCAGAATAATAAGCTGGAAAAATGTAAAGTCTTTTATCTGCATTTCTATAACTACCAGAGACACTGTAGCTTTAGAGACAGCTGTCTCTAAAGATTATTCAGGAAACTCCTCTTTGCCCAAATATATGTCACCTTTCAAGAGAATGCCTAGTTAACTTTGATCTACACCATCAGTCATCCACGCAGTTCATCAGTATCAGGGCTACATTTCCTTGGAGTACAGGCATTAGGAATGCACAGGCCATCATAGATCAAATCTGAGGCTTTTTTGGAAGCCAGTGGAGATGCAATTACCTTACAGATGTGATAAGACAGAACGCAAAAAGGTGTTCCTAGCAGACACAAAGGGGGGAAATTTGTAGCTAATAGCTTATACAACCAGAATCCCAAACATCGCACAATGGGATATTGTTGCTTGAGGAAAAGTATCTCAAAGCACAGAGTGGAAATATGAATGTGTGGTGTGGCCTTCATCCTGGAGAAGAGGTACAATTACCACAGTTACAGCTCATGAAAATGAGCCCCAAGGACCTGCTCATGTATGCAAGACATTTAAGTGGACAAGAGTTTGCAGTAATGGTGTTGGGCAGGCGTGAAATGGTGTGGAGAGACTCAGCTTTGAGAGGACAAGCAATTAAGTGTGTTGTAAAAATGACTGCAAAGTTTCCTGCTCCTACTTTCAATGCCTCAGCAGCCACCCAGTTTAGATAAATATCTCTGGTTAATCTGGAAATAAAACTAGATAATCACAGCCAAGTTAGATAATTCCAGACTCAGAAACTGTTCTTCATTATGCCCAGATTAACCCACAGGGATTTAAATGGTGTTGCAAGTTATTTTTAACCACGTTATCACTAATCTCCCTCTATATATTTTAAACTGTATATATTGAAATCTCACTGTCAGAAAACATGGGGACAGTTATCTTCCAAAAGTAAAAGAGCTGACAAATGGGATGTAGGGCTTATTTTGCCAGATCATGGTCATGTTTGGGCTCCTCGGTTTCCCCCACTTAACAATTTTATTTCTGTTATTTCTGTTAAATTCCTTTGCAAGAGCTATGGAGGACATGCAGCCTTAAGGACCATGTATCCCTATGGCGGAGTCCTCAGTGAGTCGCTGGCTGAAGGAAGAGGTTGGTCAGTGTAGATATCTTTCATCCAGAGTACTGGGATTGGAAATTCAATTTTTTTTTTTCTCTGACTAGTTTTAGGAATCTTACTGACTCTTCACACATGCCTAGAAGGAGTAACTGCTTTGTCAGCCATGTAGGGGGACAATTGAAAAAAAAGGGAAATCTCTATTTGGGGCTACTTCCTAAGTGGAGCTAGGTGACACACTAGTACCTGGGGCCACCTTGAATCACTAGTTTTGAAATTAAAGATCTGGAGGTGTAAATGGGTTTCTTTCCAGAAAAAAAAAGGTAGAATCCCAAAACCCCAGCAAATGTGCTCTCAGCCCAGATCAAGTGCTGGGACCAATTCTATTGCTGCACTAAGAGATGCAACCTAATCTATCAGCAAGATACCTCCCTTTCATCCCTAACCAGAGCTCCAGAGCGCAGCAAAGGACCTGCACAACAACAGCACAAGGGTGGCAGAGGCATCTCCATCTCCCTTCCTGGCAGAAATTCCTGTATCAGCCAAGCTAGCAGAATCTGTCTGTTTTGGGAAACAACGGATATGTCAAACATTCTGGCAAAGCCCAGGAGAAATGACAGTTCAATGATGTCGAAAAGAAAATTATCAGAGAGAGATTAGTTTGTGTGACAGTATGTCTCTTTATGCTCTCCACTGAGGAAGAACAAGAGTCCTTTCATGCATATTGAATTTACTTCTGGTGTGAGTCGACCTCTGTCAGTAGGGCTGTAAGTGTTGCCGGTTTAGGAAAATGGGTGATCGCTGCTACCTGGCACCTGCCTCCTGCACACGTCGGAGCACCAAAGCTTTCCAGCCACTGGTTCTGCTGCCAGCAATGCTCCTTTTACACCATTGTTTGGGGTATAGCATTCAGAACGTTTCCTGCACTGTCCATTAAAACCTGCTGCCAAGGAGGCAGATGGGACAGCCAAATGTGGGGCTGCAGGCCACGGAAAGCCCAGAGTCTGGTTTTGGAGATGAAAAGAGGTAAGGGAGCAAATGATGCCTGTTAACAGGAGTGGCAGCCCCAACCCATTTCTCACATGACTTTGCAGATGAAGTACCCTGCACTGCAGGCTGCCTGAGGCCATCTCTCACTGCAGGACACACCAAAACTTGACCATGTTTTGCCAAAGCCAGCCCTTGACTGCTGTGGTGTCGCAGCTTGTGCAGAAGCAATAATCCCTGTACAGACACAGAATGATGTCACAATGTTCTACTAAGAGTGTCTGCAGCAGATGCGTATCACACACTCATCATCCATTCTCCTCCCAAGTCTAAGACATCCATGAACTAAAAGCTCAGATAAAAAGTAATGCCCAGAAGTTTCAGGTCCTTTTTCTGATACTTACAAGATGCCCAACACAAATTACAGTGGTATGGATTTTGTCTCCTGCTCCTGCTGTTCTGCACACCATTCTGGCAGCCCAAAGGTGGCGGCAACCCAAATGAACTCATGGGTTGTTTCTTTCCTGGGAGCAGGCAATGACACATGAAGCAGCAGGAACGGTGTGTCAGTTCCCAGCTGTGTCACAGCTGGGGCCAGGGACAGAGCAGCTGGGGGACTGGTGTGTCCCAGTATGGCTGGGCAGCGGGAGTGCCTCTTGGGAGGCTGCAGCAGCTGGCATCCCGGAGAGCAATCCCACTGCACCCCTCTGCTGCCCTGCAGATCCTGGTGTCCAATGCAGCAGCAACAGCTCCTATTTGCTCAGGCCAGTGAAGATCACTTCTTCCACCACAGGGTTTTCTTTTGCCAGCCTCTTTGCTGAGAGGGCAAACTGCATAGGCAGTAAAACTGAGCAACTTAACGCGAGCCTGTTGTTTATTTAAAGCATTGGCCAAACTACTTATTTTTCCTAGCATGAATCTTGGTACTGCTGGAATGAGTTGAGCAAATCTTCCCACCCAAAAGATGAACCTGAAACTGTCACAAGAGCAGGCATGAAAAGTTTGGCTAAAGTATAGGGAACCAAACAAAGAGGGTCTGGCACCTGGCAGCTTCAATAACTGTAGATGCCCTTCACCTTGCTTGACCCACTATATCGGTCCATGCTGACCTCACTGCTCACCACAAAATTGAGATGCATTCCTCAGCCCATGGCAGCATCACCTCAGTGAGACTAAAATAAAACCCACTGAAAGGTTTTATATAATACCAAGGCTACAAGATCTCTAATGTAGTTTTCTTATTGGAGCAAGAGCCAAGTACAGCTTAAATTCATTAGCTAATGGCCTGTGACAATGAAGGACAAAGACAATTATTATGCACATTTCCCAGCTGATTGTTTCTGTGTGAAGAAAATGCAACAAATTATTGTTCTCCTATATTAACGTACCATAAAGGATTACTATCATATCTATTTCAAAAAATCCCTATCCCTTTCAAAATGCAGACGAATGCCAGATAAATTTGATTTTTATAGATGAAAGCTTGCTGGAAAAGTCAAGATTTTATTAGGGCCGTGGACAATCACATTACATTTTATATGATATAACTTCACTACTGAATCAGGAAATTGATCCCAGGAAATTTTTTTCTACTGAAGACTTACCAATTCTCTGAGTATCTCTTATGTATCTCAAACACTTATCCTTGGATATAATAGCCAGAGGCATTCTTAATAGCTGCTTGTAGTTATAGAAAAGTCAGAAAATAAATACAACATAACGTCATAGACTCATAGAATCATTGAGGCTGGAAAAGACCTCCAAGATCATCGAGTTCAACCTTCCATCAATCACCACTTTGTCAACAAGACCATAGCACTGAGTGCCACGTCCAGTCATTGGTTACTGTGTTCAATAAGGTACTTATCGCCTGGTCATAAAAAGAGATCAGGCTGGTCAGGCAGGACCTGCCTCTCCCAAACCCCTCCTGGCTGGGCCTGATCCCCTGGCTGTCCCTGATCCCCTGGTTGTCCTGTACATGCTGCACGACCACACTACAGATCAGCTGCTCCATAACCTTCCCGGGCACTGAGGTCAGGCTGACAGGCCTGTAGTTCCCCACATCCTCCTTCCAGCCCTTCCTGTGGATGGGTGTCACACTGACCAACCTCCAGTCACCTGAGACCTGCAGTCAGCCAGGACTGATGGCAAATGATGGAGAGTGGCTTGGTGAGCCCTTCCACAGCTCCCTCAGTGCCTTCAGGTGAATCCCATTCTGCCCAATAGACTTGTGAGCATCTAAGTGGCACAGCAGGTCACTACCTACCTTCTCCTAGATTACTGGGGGTCTTTTCTGCTCCCTGTCCCTGTCTACCGGCTCAGGGGGCTGATTGTTCTAAGGATAACCAGTCTATCCTAATGTGGAAAGGGTAAATCATTTCACCACTTCCAGCAAAATATATGGTAGATCACACTCCACACTCCTTGTAATCTTTTAATGCCAAGAGGTAAAGAAAGCGCTGAGGAGAGGATGTGTCACCTCAGTCTGCCAACTGCTGTAAATTCAGATGAAGCAGGACCCAGCCAGATCCCCTGTAGTTTTAGGGCCCCATTCTGTACTCAGGTACATGTGGAGCAGTTTGGCAGCTCTGACAAGAGGCTGCTGCCCTGCCCCACATCAGAAAGGGGAGGACTGACCCCATCATCCACCAGTGGCGATGGCTTCCTCTCATTTTCGGTGACAGTTTGAGTTTTTCTGAAGCTGTGACTGCTTCCTCATCCCTTGCCCTTTCCCAAAAGGTGTTGGATAGCTATGTCAAAAGACACTTCTCCCACCATTCGAGTAAATGACCCACAACTTTAGTAACACCGAGCAAGCTTTGCAGAGGAGCACAAAAGGCCTGGGTTTAGGCACAGCATTTTCTGAAGTCACATATTCTGGTAAGCATCCACCCGTTGTTCTCAGGGACCATGCAGGACTACTCAGAAGCCCACTTGGAGCAGCAACCCATCCTCCTTCCCCTCTGTACTCACTCCCAGAGTGTCACTCAAGGGCTCCCAGTTACTCTGGGGTTAACAGGTCATTCACATAGGGCTTGACAAAACCTCAGATTTACTTATCCTCTAGTGACAAGTGTGAGCAGAAAGCTTCCTGCAGCAAGGACTTCATAATCCATTCTGAAATGAAAAAAGCTGAGGGGGAATTCTGGTGTCCCAGCATGGCCTGGGATCTGCCATTACAGCTGGTCCAAGGGCTTTGAGGTGTGCACTTCAAGGCTTTACCCTCTTGTTCCCCCACACTTCCACAACCCCACCTTTGCACATTTTCTCTTTGCAGCTGACACTTGCAATATAAGCCACTGAGTCTGTAATAAAATGCTCAACACTAACGATATATATGGAGTGTTACAGATTGTGAAATTCAATGTCATTTTTTTAGAAGTCATAAAAACATTATCTGATTCCCAGTAGCCCCCAGAGAGACTCGGGAATATGTTTATACACTAAAATGTCAAAATCATAAAGTGCCTGCTTTTGCACTATTTATTTTGCGTGGTGGTGAAGTAGTTATTACATGACATTTCATAAATACAGTGACTCAGAAATAATTAGTGTGCTGAATAACAAGCTTTCTACTCTAATACAGCACCGTACATTTTAAACCCCTGATTTTCATGAGGCACTTGCTTAAATACTACAAATAAAAGTGAACTCTGGGGGGGAAGAACAATTCTGCTGTTGGGTTTTGGTTTCTTTTCCTTTCAAGGGAGGTGTACTGATAGTCATGACAGCAGGGTTGAGGCAATGAGCAGCAGTAACTGTGTTTCCCAAAGGGCAGGGACAAAAGAGTCAGCATGTCTCACTGTTAGGACACAAGGGAGAGGTTCCAAGAGAGTATCACGTTAGCAAGATTAAAATTAACACAAACACTGAACAAAATCCTTCCTTGAAGGAAGGAGATGATTTAAAATTGCTTGTAATTAATACAGGAGAAACAACACTGCACACAGCCCTGCTCTAGCCAAGAAGTCTTCCAGATTTTCACTGCTCAGCTTGTAATACTCCTACTTACTATTTTTTTTAAACACACAGTGGATTTTATTGCCTTTTTTAGATATTAATACGCAACCAATTATAAATTGTGAGTTGCAGCACTGGATAATTTCCCTTCAAGAATGCTAAGCAGATTCTGTGCTCTCTCAGGCCATGTGACAGCACAGCATCTACCATCCTCTCTGACTTTTTTTAGCAGCTATTCCTAAACAGATGCTCAGCACGAAAACTGGAGCAAGCCCCATCTTAGGACCTCCTTGTGATTTTTAACCAGGACCTCCTGGTTTTTAACTTGCTGGATATTCTGCCTAAAAATAAAAGGAAAATTAATGATTTAACTCAATTTCTCAGGAGTGGAGATTCAGATGAACAATAGGAAATAACTAACATATATTACATCTTGGAGGTACTCATTTTCTCTCACTGCTCTTGTGCTGGCACCACATTCAAAGCTTCTTCTTCAGACCTGTCAGGGGAGAGAGGGCAAATTTTAGGTGCAAGGCTAGAAAAAGAAAAGGAAAATAGAGAAGGCAGTGTGAACTTTGATTTCATGCAGACGCAGTGCAGCTCACACAGCAGCACCGTCCCTGTGGTGCAGGAGCCGTTGACAGGTCGCAGAATGAGCTCAGTTGGAAGGGACCCACGGGGACCATCGAGCCCAACTCCCAGCCCTGCACAGCACCAAACCCAAGAGCACCCAGTTGCTGCAGGTTTTGGCTATGTGGAAGTTCCCTCTTCCGCTTTTTTATTTTTCCTGGGATAAAGTATTTGCAATAAAACCACCCTCCCACTGAGTGAAGGTATAATTATTGATAGTTATTGATGCTCATCTATGCAAGCATTGATGGCAGTAGCTGGGCCAAGATGAAGCTGAAGGCAGCTGGCTGAGTCTCCACCAAGCCCAAGCAGCAAGAGCTGTTCTTGAATTTGAATGTGAGCATGGAACCAGTAAACACACTACCCACAGAAAAAACTATGGATGAAGATGCACATTAAGCGTCACTGTGTATGCATGCTTTACACCTCTTTTCTGTTAAAAATCCCTTCACTGTGTGGAAAAATAATTCTTTACACTGAAATGGAAAAAATGCTGAGGTCAGGCAGTACATTTTATTTTTTTACCATAATCACGGGATTATGGTAAATCACAAGATTATTTGGTGGGTGTCAGAACTGGGTTTTGGCTGAGGCAACCTAATGCATAGGGACCCTACATGGCAACAGGAGCTCAGACATAAAACACCAAGCTAAGGCCGGAGCTGTGTTATCTAATTGCCTTTGCCTAGAAACTGCAGTCAGCATTTGTAACCCCTAATAGGGAGTTTCAAAACAGCCTCCAACGGTTGTGAAACCTATGGCCGAATTTGTGTGCTGCAGTGACAGGAGAGCTGAGGACATTCCAGAAATCTTGATGCTGTGCTGCTTTGTGGTTTCCAGCAAGATATTGGCCTGTCCTTTCCACACCGGCCTGCTCAGCTCCAGAGATCCTTTTCCTCTCAACACCTACACATCACCTTTCAACCAATGGCTGTTGAAAAGAACTTCAAAAAGTGTTTGCAGTCCTTCACAGTCTACATTTGAAGATAAATTCACTGTACGGAAAAAAAAATCCACTCAAGTATAAAATATCCAGATTAACTTGGTCCTTGTTTGTTCTTTCTGCTTTATCCTTCACTCTCTCCATCATTCATCGGAGGTACAAACTGGTGCAAATGAACTTCTGAATGCGTGACAACATGATTCATCTAAGAAACGTAATTCAGAAGCAATGATTTTTCTTCTTTTTTTCTTTTTCTTTTCCTTCTCAGGACCCAAGAATGTTCATGGGAGCTTGCTAAGGAGCCATTTTGATTTGTCTGTTTGTGTAAAAATAATCCATGTTTCCTTGACATGTTGAGAATACAACATGCCAGGAATAACTTGCATACTTTGGGAGGTCTTTCTGCTTGTGAAAGTCCAGCATGCTACTGGCTTTATCAAGAGGTCTAAAACATGCTTGTGGAACTTGAAAAAGATCTTTCCAATGACTGATGCAGCCCATTTGTATGGACAGCTCATTAAATTAGCAGAAATGCTAAGTCTTACAAGAAGCAATTGCTCTCTTATGCAAAACATGAAATGTGCTCATCCGGAAAAGGAAATTTCACATGTCCTAGCTAATTGTGAAATAACAGACCATCACGAACTCCTTCCAGACTCTTCTTATTTGGACACGCTCCACATCCTTTTCCCAGCCAGCATTTTCCTGGCCAGCATAAGCCTCTGGGAGGTCTTATCTGCACTCAGATCTCTGCAGTTCCATCCCCAGCCAGGCCCAGATAGCACAGCAGAAGCAAGCTGAGGGTAACAGCATTTATCTTCACAATATATGGCAATATGTGTTAAAGAAGAGTATCCTGGAGTCATGGTCAGAAGGGCTGCCATGTCCATAGGGCTGAAAGGGTTTTATGCAGCTTTTTTTTGTTCATAGCATCTCTAGGTCACAGTGTTGTAACTTTAATGGTTACATGCACAGAGATGTTTCTCAAGACTTAGACTGTTTCTGTTGCTACCAGCTCTTCAAAGAGTTTACTTACTGCTCCAAGGAAAGGCCAGGAAAGTTGGGGATATTGCAACATTTTTAATAGGGAATTTATCTTACAGGCAGCCTGCTCTAATGTGGTTAATCTCCCAGTGAATATCAGAAAATACAGTATTTTGGAGAAACACATGGCAGCCTTGGGATCCCACGTGCTGCATGGTCACTTCTGCTTGCATGTATTCCTCTCAGCAAAGGAATGACAGCACTTGTTAAAAGCATTTTTTGGTGGGCTGAGGGCGACCTGGGAGCTGCACAGGCCCCAGAGCTCGCTCTGCCTGACCCCTCCCATGCAGCAGAAGCCTCTGCTGCTATTTGTGCCCAGACATTTCCGTGGGCACGGGGGCAGAGATGGTGTTTGCAGTCACACCTGCTTACGACTTTGTGCTGCGTGAAAATGGATGCTCCTCACTCATCTAGTTTTCAGCTGAAAAGATCTTGAATTTGATTACATCCTAAGACACATCTGGTTGTAGCACTGCAGACAGGGTCCTTGAAAAACCACAAAGAAAAGGTGTTTGGGTTAAGAATACTCTTGTGATTAAAAAAAAAAAATATTTAAAGTCCTCAAGTGTTTGTTTAAAGAAAATAATTTTCATTAAAATGCTGGCACAATTTCAAGCAATTTGATTTTAATTTTGAAGTGTTGAAAATGCCCTCAGATAATTTCTGCAGCATTCCAGAACCCAGAAGTGATCATAGAAAGCAAGTCACTTAAGAAATCAACTGCAGAACTAAAATTCATTTCCTGTTTTCTAAGATAACAAAAAAAGGGCCCAAGGCTCTTAAGTCTTTCTGAGAAAGACCTTCTCACAAGCAGTTTTCAACCAGGCAAGCGTGGTTTGCCTTCTTCCCTGCAAACAAAACAGAATTTGTGCATTTAGAAAGCTTCCAAGAACCACACAAGTCATACGAATACAAATAATTTACTGGACTTTGGTACCAAGTACACTACTTTAAGCACTGCTTGGTTGGACCTGAAAGCAGTCCAAAGGCGTTGCATTATTATGATTTTAAAGATGCTCAATGACACATATTTTACAGCACTTGTGCTCTGGGTTTCATCAAAGCAGCAGTCTGATCATTTCGTATTAGGGTTTGATCTTGACTTTAGGATTTAGATGAGACACATGCACCAGCACTGAGTTTCTGTGTCCTCACCATCCCTGACTTCCTGGCTTCACTGAATCCTCAATAGGTGTTTAAAATCAGAATATTTTGCTGGTTTGGGGTCAAAGTCTGGATTAGTTTTCACTAGAACCCACCTATTGGCCCAAATTCTCTCAAATTCAGGTCTAGGTTTACTAAAGCTTCAGTTCATTGAACTTGGCTGGATTACAGCCCTTTCTTCAAAGAAACCAAGTGAAATTGTGTCTCCAGTTGACCTCAGAGGAGTGAACAGCTCCCAGCCAGGCAGTTCCTTTCACTGAGGTTTTGCTACCAGAACCACTTGTGACAAGATGTGCCTCCATCCAGCAAGGAGATGTTGCAACTTGCTGCAAGCACAGCTGTTGCCTCATTTTGGTTTCAAGGAGGCAGATTCTGTAAAACATTCTGCTAGGAAAGTTGGTTTCCATTTAGAAAAGAGAAAAAAAATTGAAAAGAAAAATAAGAAAGAAAAAAAGACAAATATGCCTCTAAGCAGGCTTTTTAACTAATACAGTAACAGGCCTGAATATGACAATAAGCTTCCCATCAAGAGCATCCCAAACAAAAACTTCAATAGAACTTTTCTATCTCATAGAGCCATACAAGCCTCACAATTTTCAAAATTTTATTTTTCCACAGTTTTCTCTTTTTTACTAGCAATTGCATGCCTTGGGTGCTTGGTGCTTACCCTGGGATATCAAAAAATGGCCTTTATTTTGTGGGAGAGAGTTTTTGACAAATTAGGCCATTTTAGGTATTGATAAAATGCACATAAAAATTTATGTCTACAAAATGCCTATTTATTAAGGGCAGTTAACAATTTTTATTTTTTAATCTCAGTACTGTTCTCTAGATTTCATGTCTACCCCATTTTTTTCAGTTCTCCACAGTAGCTTTTGCTGCATTTACCATAATCCTCATATAATCAACATACACTCACTCTTCATCAGCATATTTACTTGGAGGCAGGTAGGAAATTAGAGATAAGTTGAATCACTTGATGTAAATTATTCAGGGTGTTAATCTTGGTGCATGTGGGCTGGGAGGAGGGAAGAGAGGACTGTTTTGTTGGGTTTGGTAGTTTTACTCTGCTGTGCTTCGCACACGTGGTAAGGCAAGGGCAATAAATCAGAACAAAGGAAATAAAGAACGGAGGCTTTAGGGAACGTGTTTTAGAAGAAAAACTTGGCTCACCACTAAAGCAGCACTGCCTTATGACGGATATTTAAAATTCAGACGTAGAAAGAGATGGACAAAATGATATAAATACAAGAGACTTGCGGGTCTGCGCACTTTTCAAACGGTGCCGCAGGCCAGCCCGTCTTGCCAGCCCCTCCTGGGCCTGGACAGGCACACCCCATGCTCCACACCAGCAGGACTGAGCAGTGTGGCAGCACAGCCCACCCCAAAGCAATACCGCAGCACATTAGGTTCAGACAAAGCATTAAAGAATTCAACCCAAGCCAGGCGACTGACACATTGTTTTCCAGGACCAGAGCTCTCTCCAGCTGCTGTTGACAGACCTATTGCAAACCCAGGTCAGCTAGAAGCATGCTGCTGGAGGAGTTGTTTGCCATCCTTGGGATCTGTACAACCCCCACACTGCAGCCAGAAGGACTCTGCTGGGACTCTCTTTCCCTGCCTTGGGCAGGCCGAAACTGCTCAACAGAAGTAAGAACTACTTTGAAGTAGATTTGCCAAGGTATTTAGGAGCTTAGATATGAAAAGAGATGCCCTGTGAGGTTTCCCAAGGCCTCCAAGTGTGTCAGGCTCTTCAGACTCAATCCATTAAATAGGAATTTTCCTCCTCTCTCCCTCCAATTTCCCAAAGAACTTAATGTATTTGGTTTGCATGGCAAGGTGCTGATAGGATGGGGGGCTGCAGGGGTGGTTTCCGTAGGAAGCTGCTGGAAGTTTCCCCTGTATCCAATAGGGCCAATGCCAGCCGGCTCCAAGACAGACCTGCTGCTGGTCAAAGCTGGGACAATCAGGAATGATAGCAATGCCTCTGTGACAACATACTTGAGAAGGAAAGAAAAATAGTTATTGGGCAGCCAGAGAAGAGAGGAGTGAGAATAAGTGAGAGGAACGGCTCTGCAGACACCAAGGTCAGTGGAGAAGGAGGGGGAAGAGGTGCACAAATCACCACACTTTTGAAAAGCCAAGAAGTGCCTCTCTGCATGTTTGGGTACCCAAGTGCCTCTGCAGAGAATTTTACATTTCATGGCCCTTCCCCTCCTCCTGTGGGCTGCCCATGGGACTCCCAGGCAGGCTGGTGGCCAAGGTCAGCACTGGACTGACCAGTGCTAAGGGCAGTAAAGCAATCTCAGCTGCTGGCAGGACACAAGAAATCCCAAGAGGATGGCAGGGCTCCTGTTTGTCTGTCCTGTGCCTATTAACTTCTGAGGGTAAATGGTCTCTGTTTCACTTAATGCAATAGCTTTGCTGCCAGTCTTCTGCCCATACACTTTAGGCCAAGTAGTCTAACATTAAATGTATCCTACATACACTTTGTTGTGATATTAGTTTCCAAAGTTACCAGATTTTCCCCTTTTTTCATGCTTTTTTCATTCCAAACTTAAATAAAAGCAAAGCCCAGATTCCAATAACCAAGTAGTGACTGAGGATGGGGCTGTGAAAAGGAATAGAGAGGGAATAGAGCTATAAATGGGATCAGGGAAGCATGGCTTGGGGTGATTAATGAGCTTACATCCGTGACGAGTGCTTACTATAAACAGCAGGTAGAGAAGCAAAGCCAGCAGCAGGAAGTGCTCAGGAGCAAAGGAGGTGGAGCCGTGGCCTCCTCACATCAGCAGTGACCTGGCTGCTCCGTGGGTGCTGGTGGGGATGAGCACAGCTCCTCCCGGGTGGGGTGCACAGCAGGATGCATAAGAGCACTGGGGAACAGCATGCATTCCTTGTGAGAACCTGGGAGAAAAGAGGGATTGAAAAAAAAAATACAATTCCCTTACTAGAGGCAAAAGAGCAAAGTCCTGGCTAAAGGTGCAGCTTGTGCTTTTACCCTCCTTCCCTGGGATTTTCCTCTGGCAATGGATATGCCTGGTGCCCACACTGTGGTTTGCAGCTGCCTGGCACACAGGGCAGCCCCAGTGGGGTAGAAAGAGGAGGACTTCAGAAAGATTGAGGGGCTAATGATCAGGGAAAATGCAGTGCAGTTTGGATCAGCTGTTCTGCTGTGTTCAAAAGGATCCCAGCATTGCCATTCCTAAGGATAAACGTGCAAATGAAGCCTCTGAAATCCTCTTGCTGGTTTAAAAACAGAAAAACACAAGGAAAGAAAAAATTTCAATGGAAAACAAAACCAAAATTCCCCCCCCCCCCGAAAAATTGATGCTTTTTAATATTACATTGTAATGAAAACTGAAACTTCCTCCTTGCTCTATTCCATGATCCATTGATCAGTCTCTCTGAGGAAAGCTCAGAGTACTGTCAAGTTGTGAAAAAATAGAGAATAGGCAAAATTGGAAATCCAGAGGTGGATAAACTCAATGCAGGCTTTTTTTTTAATAAATAAACTGGCCAAGACTGAAATATTGTTAAAACAAAATATCAATTTTAAACAGTGAAAACAGAAGCTGTATAAACCAAGCTACTCAGAGTCTTTAAAGAAAACTACTGGGTTACTCAGCACAGCAAGCTCTATGAACACCCCCAGCCCTCTCCCACTTGATTTTCCCTTGTTTCAGTGCAGAAAAAGTTTCCAGTGCCTGTAGCAACCAACTCAGTTCACTTTGCTCCTGCTGGGCAGTTTTTGCAGCAGTGCAGAGCAGATGTAGTGATGGTCAGGATCTGACCCCCCACATGCATAGTTTTAAAGATTATCACTCAGCAGAAGCCACTGTGAGGGAGAAAAACTGCTAAGCCCAGAGCCTGAGTTATTTCTCTGACTCTGAGTGCTATCAAACATAATATTTTATTTGGCTGGTTATAGAAAACATGTGCCAAAGCCTCCATTTTGGGGGAAGGTTTGTCCTGTGGCACAAAAAGGAAAGAAAAATAACTGAACTTTATTCTGCCTGTCTCTTCAATGATCATCCCTGCACCCACACGAGCTGCTGTCACCTGAATTTTAAGTTCTGGATACATATGATAACTCTATTTCCTCTGCAGAAATACCAACAAGGTCCCAATCAAAGATTAACATCAAGATCTGCAGGGTAGGTGAAAGCAGAAAAGCATCCCCACAAAAAGTTTATACTCCAAGCAAAATGGGAAGGTTCAGGATGATCAGTTGTTAAAAAGGACATGAAAAGTAGCAAGTTCAGGACAGATTTGAAGAGCAAAACACATTCCCCAGTGTCCTACTGTGTTCAGCAGCAGCAAGAAAATTGTTCAGTGCTCAGGTGTCTTAGACCTGGGTACAAGGCTGAGAGACCAGCCTCCAGGACCATTTTGGGGGGAAAAGGGCTTTGTATTTAAAGTTCCAGTTCCAATTCTGACCTAACATCAGGCCTCAAATATGGTCTTTCCGCTGTGATAAAATAAACAAACAAACAACCCCAAACAAACCCAACAAAAAAGGAGCAATTACTCATTCGCCCACTAGAAACCTTTTGCTTGCCAGTGAACTCCACCAGCATTTGAAGGGGAGCCAAGGGATGAGAGACATCATGATGCACAGGAGGAGCACAGCAAGAGGGCTGTTTGCTGTTTTCCCCATCCTGACAGCTGTTCCTGATGTACCCAACCCTCTACTAAACCTTCCCTAAGGACCTTGTACAAAGGGAAGGGTTCTTTCCCCAGCAGGGCTAGGAGGGCTTTAAGCTGCCAGCCAGCTGGGCAAGTGTGAGCCCACTGTAGCCACAGGAGGGGAGGCTCAGGCTCCCACCCTTCCCTCAGGAAGGCTGGTGCTGTACCAGCACACAGAAAGGGTGCGCACACGCGTTCTCTGTACTGGCTCAGCTCCAGAGATGCTTATTTCCAGCTGAGGAGTGGTATCAAGCACAATAGGAGATGACCTTTCCAGCCTTTCCATCTGTTCCTGTAGACAAAAAAGCATAATAAAGATATTTCTCAACATCTCTAAGCAGGTGGAGGGTTATGATGGTTGGGACAGTGACAGCCATTGCCCTGCTTCCTTCATCGAGGGCAAATCCTTTAGCTATTCCCTAAAGCCTCTCCTCAACTGAGCCACCACAGGACCTACTACTCACCTCCTCCTTTTCCCCTCCAGACTGACCAGCTGCCCCCTCAAGCTCGCTTTGTCCATCAGTGAGGGACAAGCCCTCTGTTCGGGACACCTGTGCCCTGCAGCAGGCACAGCACATTCCCAGTGGGTTTGCTAATCAGGACACCAGTAATGCCCCCTGAGCTGGGAGCCTCTGACTCAGCCGTGGGCCCGCTGCCACTCAGCAGCTGGCACTTGGCACAGGGGCTGTGTGACTCAGGCTGGCAGGAACCTTTGGAGATGCCTTCCCCTGATTTATATCTGCAAGGGATCCTTTGTGTTCAGACCCTATTGTTGGCATGCCAGCCTCACTGTAAAAATCTGGAATTGATAAACTCCACTTTCTGATCACAGCAGCTCTTTCCAGGGTGCAGCTTTGTAGGGCTGGCAGTGCTTGCTCCTGCACCATCAGCCAGTATGGCTGCGGACACCTTTTACCGTGGAAAAATCCTACGAGTTCACACATGGGCAGCCCCAGGGGACGCCCAGGTTCGCAGTGCCTAGTAGTCTGCCTCCATCTTGCTCCATCTCCTTATCCCTTTTGGTGGGGGGTTTGGAGCCTGTGGTCTTGCAGCCCTACCCCTAACTGCAAGAAGCCTCTTGGCACCAGCAAGTTTGGCTTCCCCCAAGAAATGAGAAAATTTTAAAAAAGGGGGAAAAAAAAGAGAGAAAAGATGGATGTGTGAGTTCATTTATGGAGCTGTATAAATAATGGGACCATCTCTACCGCTCTCCAACACCGGTGACATTTTACAGAGGGTAAAGGGACTCACACATGGCACTGCAGCCTTTCTTCCATGGCAGATCTGTGGCTTGTTTGTGGGCTATCAGCCAAAAAGGGTGGAAGCAACTTTCCCTTCTCAGCATTCTCATGGGACAGGGATGCTCTGGAGCTGGCTACATTCCAGCTGAGTGATTCACTTACTTTAAGCCATATTTTTGGCTTGTATAAGCTGGATCGACATCAGTGGAGCTACACCAGTTTACATCAGCCCAAGCATATGGCTCCACATTTTCAGGGAAAAGAGCTCAGTTCTGGAAGATTTTGAGCAGCTCCTTGGTGCTGCAGGTTAGATGTCCCTGCAGACAATGAGCCCTGCCTGGGAGGATGTGGGAAGGCTCTTTTGCTTTGTGTTACTCTGGAGAAGAAATGAGGCAGTTCTAGTCGCAGTGAATGACATTGGGAAAACAAGAGAAACCATCCAGCAAAAAAAATAAAACACTTTACGACTGAAACTGGTAGCTGGGGCTGGAAGAGAGCTGGAACAGGCTCCAGAGAGCCCCTGATGCACAGGGGGACAGCAAGATCAGACTGTGACACTCATCACCCCCAAGGGACAGACACAGGGTGTCAACAGCTTTTCATAGGAAGTTCGGACACCTACAGGAAAACGGGCAAACACAGGATGGCCATGTGTGACTATAATTAACATTTCAATGCTGGTCCTGTGCAGTGCTGGGCACTCGAGGTGAAGGGATGCGTTGAGCTCTCACCCTGTTCATGCCAAACTAACCAAGGCTAAGCAGGGCTTACAGCCGTCCTCTTTCTCCAGCTCTTTGTGGAGATTTGCTCCTCAGCAAATCCCTCTTCCAAAAACTGACAAAAGTCTACACGTTAAGAAGCTTGGAAACTGGTGTGAGAATTAGGGAGAGCCATAGAGCAATGTTATACGTTAAATATTGTGATTGTCTGCAGGAACATTCACACAGGGACAGCAGCACTCTTTGCAAAACAGGGTTCAGCATAGGTTAACCTCATCTTACACCAGGAGAACACGAGCCATGGAGATTGAAGGCTGCTGCTCTTAGTGTAAAACCAAACCCTGCAAATACCATAGGCACCTTGAGAAAGATTTCAGGAGAATTTGGGCACCCTGGTTGAAAAACTGCGATCTGGGAGCTTCATATTCCCATTCTGCTGCTGCCTAGCCCTGGAGGTGCCTGAACTTGCCTGCTGCCTCCTGGTTTGACTCACAGCCTCCCTGGGCGGCTGTGAACCTGCTCCCAGGTGTGCTCAGAGCTGCTCCCATCTGCCCTCCAGCTCTCAGGTGAGTGCTGCCGTGCTCTGGCAGCAGGGCTGGCAGTGCTGTCCCCATCCCCAGCAGGAACCAGCCGGGGAGCTGCAGAGGGAGCACCACGGTCCCCCAGGCAATGCCTTTTGCTGCAGCACCACGAGAGGCTGGGCTGCCCCGGGAACACCCCTGGGCTGCTCCATGCAGCTCCCATCCTCTGCTGCCCACCCTGTGGGGCACCGGGAGCTCCCCAGCAGCCCCTCCAACCTCCCAGCCGTGAGCACAGACAGCAAGAGCTGCATTTTGCTCCTTCCCAGGGAAGCCACAGCGTCCCGGGTGACAGCAATGAACTGCAGCCCTCTCTTCCACGTCCTGCAAAGATGCCAGGGTAACACAGGCTGGGGTAGAGTCTGGTTTTTGTCACTTTTTCAGTATAACTCACGCTTGAGGCAGAGCTTTGTTTCATAGATTGCACACGCATTTCTCCTCCTGCCCTGTTAGCAGCTTGGTTTCAGACAAAGCACAGTAAGTGCCTGTGGTAAATAACTGCTGAAGCCCAGCTCCCCCCACACTGTCAGCCTCTGCAGTTTTCCCAAACACAATCAACAACCTGGCCTAGGGCTTATCTACCCACTTCCAAAAGTCTTAATCTGACAACTAATGATGCATTAATCACTGTCAGACCACGATCTTTTGTTTCTGCTTCTCTGCAGGCATCTGTCAGGACCACAAAGGATTAATTATTGCATTAGCCTGGGTACAGGAACTCAGCCCCTCTGCAGACACTCGTGGATGTTTTGTGATCCCGTCAGCAACCACTTCACCCATCCTTCCCCTCCTTCACGCACCACTCCCATTCTAGCCCTGGATATCTGCTCTCTCTTGTGTAAGCATGGCTCCTTTTTCAGCCTCACAAGCAGCACTAAAAGACATGATGACCAAAATCCTTCCCTGCAGCATTGTCCCAATTTGGGCACCCTGGTTCCCAATTCATTTAACCATGAAAGGTGCCTACTCTCTCCTTCATATCTGCTTTTATGTGGTTCACCTCTAACCTTCCATCCACACAGCACTCTAGAGCATGCAGTATTCAGAAGTATGAAGCACCCTGCCCAAAATTAAGTGCCCCTCCTTGCAAAGCCTGTGGGATGATGACCAAACACAAAAGCAATCTCTGGGAGGCATCCAAGCTCCACCTCAGCAGACAAACCAGCTGCATCACTTCTTCGAAAGAGCCCCGACAGACCGAAATACATTCCCCTTTTACATCTCAAGAGCCTGGGCCCAGCTGTCCACAGGAAGTGGCACCCCCAGGAGATGGAGAGACATCAAGGGTTCATCTCCACATGGAAGCTGTAAGGGTTTATGAAAGCTGGTGCAGCACAAAGAGCCTCTGGAGCTGGTACAGTTTGACACAGTAAAGCTGTTCCACATACAGAGGCACAGCTGCATCCAAAAGCAAAAGTAATTAAGCTACACCTATCTAAAGTAATTTTTTGAAATTATAGCTTTTCCTCAAATGCAAACTACTTCCATGAACAGGAGTGTTGGACCTGCACATCCTTCTCTGCAGCAGCAGCCGGGAAAGTCCATTCGACCACCCTTCACTGCTGAGTACTCCCTGAGGAAGTCTCTGCTCTCCCTTCCATGAGAGTTTCTGTGCAGGATTCAGCAGCCATCTATGAAAAACAATTTGGAAGATGAAGGAGTTCACTATGACAGAGAGGAGGAACACAAGGGAGGATCTCTCTGGGTGCGTGGGGGAAGTTTCAGCAGGTGCTTGGATCACACGGATCTCTCCATTTCTCAAACATATCCCAGGTGCTGGAGTTGCTTCAGTTCTTGTTTTCCTTTCTATAGTAAAAGCCTGAGAAGCAGAAATAGACAAAACCAAGCAAGAAACAAAATCGAGTATTTGTATGTGATGCAGTAGCTTCTTTCTGATAATCTTGGAGTGTGTAGGCTTTACAGAAGGAAAATGCTTGGCACAGCCAGCGTCATCATGCTGCCAGTGATAGAACAGATGGTGGAAGTGTAACCTGACATAAGAATACCTTTTCCTGTTGGGAGATTTAGCTTACAGCTCCTTCCCAGAGATAAATCTAAAGCAGGAAGGTTTCTTGCTCTGAAAACTGCAATTCTCTGAGTGTTACACTGCTGGAAATTTAAATGTTTTATTTATACTGGGAAATTTCCTCCTCTAAAGAAACTCCAGAAGTTCCTATAGCCCCAGCATTGCAATGGATCCCCATCTGCTGGAATGTTGCTGGAATCAAATGTTGCTCCAGCCAGGACTTCCTGGCCTGCTGTGCTGCTCAGGAACCTCTGAGAACACGGCTGAGTCTTCTTAGAGCCTCACTCATGATATATTTCTGAATTTTAATGGACTCGAGTGGTTCCAGCTGCCAGCTGACACTGCGGAAAGGACGGAGCCAGACCAACCCACACTTGTCCCTCCCCACCAGCAGGTCTATTTGTGGCCCTGCGCAGTGCCAGAAATAAACTGCTTTCCTTGGAGAGACCCACAGCCGAGTGCTGGGCTCTCCACAGAGGGCACAGCAGCCTCAAAGATACCCATTTCAGCTCTGATTTCAAAGTGCTCACCAAGGGCTTTTAGAAGGCTGGAAGTGCTCTTGGGAGTCGTGGTGAGGTGGGAAGAGGAGGGAGGTAAAAATTAAATTTGTCTCCCCTCCTCATCCTTGGAAAGCAGTCCTTCAGGGTGTGCCTGCTCCCTATCATCTCATCTCATCTCATCTCATCTCATCTCATCTCATCTCATCTCATCATCTCATCTCATCTCTTCTAGCTGGAATATCCCAGCCTCACAAGTGCAGTGCTGAGTCTATTTTAAATGACTCATTAATGTTTGCACACAAATGCCAGATGCTTTCTTTTTAAATAAACAAACAAACAAACAGAAACCTCAAACACCCTCTGAGAGATGGAACATTTTTTTCCTACAGTGAAGGCCACAAGTGGTTGCTTGTGCAGGACAGTGGAAGAAGGTTACTCAAAATCCTACTTTATAAGCATTTCTCCTGCTTTCCTCAGCCTTTCCCCTGCCACCCTGGTGGGGACTCTGAGGAGGGATGGAGGCTATTTCCTCCGACAGCACTGAGGAGGAGAGGATTTTGGAGGACAACAGCTGACCATAGCTGACGGGCTCAATGTGAAATTAATCCCGTGGTTTCCCAGTCCTGCCAGTCCTCAACTTTGCTACAGTTCCCATGATCTTTATACCATGAATATGGCAGTGTTACACAAGAGATAAACAGTGGGTGCACAGAAATTGGCAATGACAGAGTTTGGAGGCAAAAAACTCAGATTCAAAATTGCAGAGAAGGTGATACCACTGGGAATTGGTCTCTCTGTTTGCTTCACAAGCTTTACTCCCATGTGCCAGCTGTCAGGTGAAGGAAACACCCACTGCTCCATGGACACACAGCATATTTCTTGCGGGGATCTGTTCACACACGCTGAACTAAACCCACATCAGCAATTGCCATAAAATTTTAAATAAAGAAAAGGGAAATGTATATTCCTTTTATGTCGTGTGCAAAGGCACCGGCTACTGAAGGCAAGAGGGATTCAGGTGAGCGCTCCATGAGATGTGACTGGAATATGTTTCCTCTGAAGTGCTATAATCAGAGTTGTAATGTATTCCCTTTTTTTCCCCCAAGACTGGGAAATCACATTTTAGTGCCTGCTACAATACTGTCAGGATCAGCATTTCAAGTAGCAATTCAGCCTTTATCAACATTCAACAGCATTGTAAGTCAGGAATAATTAATGTTACATTAACATAGAGTTATCAGGAAAGGTAAGACTGTAAGCATTCGACATCAGATCCATTTAGTATTTCCTGCAATAATGCCATCAGCAGGAAGTATTTACCATAAATGTTGGCTTCAGGGGGATGTTCCAGGGCAGCCAGGAGCAGATCAGGTGTGCCACCCCTGTACCTGCCACCTCCCAGCTCTTCACAGCTCTTCAGTGCACTCCTCAGAGCATCATCCTGGAAAGTTGATTCATGTGTCAAAACAAAAAGAAATAAAATATTTCTGTAAAAACCACAAACACTTTCCTATGATATCTCCAAGATTAATATAGGGTTAAACTATTTAGATGGATGGATGGATGGATGGATGGATGGATCATACATATAATCCATAGAGAAATGACAGATGAGAGTCATGGAATGATAGATATAGAGCCATATTTTTGTATTTATGCAGACATGCATATGTGAAAGGATACATAAAATCGTATTCATACATCAGGGAACAACAGGGAAATACATTGTGGCTCTTATAGAAACTGTTTCTTGACTTTGCAGTGGATACATCAGACAGTGTAGTGTGTACTGCGCTTAACCACAGCAATACACTTATATATGCATATACACACATACATAAATTGATGTGAATTCAGTCCAAGGTTTTTCCTCATAACAGAGGAAGACAGCTATTTTTCTTAATGTCTGGAAACGATGTCTTTCAGGACAGTCAAGGGGCCTGATTCCTGCATTTCTGTTCCCTCTGTCTCCAGGGTTATTCCAGTACAGCCTGGATGAGGGATTTGGCTAAGCAGGGTTACAGTAAATGTTTAGTGGGATTTTCAAACATGCGAAGGCTGCTACCTTTCGCTGACGTTACCAGGAGTGAGGTGCTGGAAAGTCTCTGTAGCTACTTAAGGCTCACTTGTAACAGCATGGGACATGTGACAGAGTGCCTGGAGTCAGAATCCCACTGAATTTCAGTGGAACTTGGACACCTGGATCCAGGAGGTTCCAGCAAACCCCTGCATCACCAAGTACCCACCGTGCTGAGGACTGGAGCACCTGCCCTGGGCTCTATCCTTGCCCCAGTCTGGTTGCTCCCACTGAACTCACTTAAATCTCAGAGCCATAGAATGGTTTGGGTTGGAAGGGACCTTAAAGCTCATCTAGTTCCAACCCCCTCCCATGGACAGGGACACCTTCCACTCAGCCAGGTGGCTAAAGTCCCATTCCATCTGGCCTTGAACTGTTCCAGGGACGGGGCAACCACAGCTTCTCTGGGTAACCTGTTCCAGTGCCTCTCTGCCCTCTGAGTAAGGAATTTCTCCCTAATGTCTGACCCAACCATGCCCTCTGCCAGTTTAAAGCCATTTTCCCCCATCTTATCACTACATGTCCTTGTCAAAAGTCGCTCTCCAGCTCTATTTCCCCAACTGCCATGATTGCTCCACAACAGGGGTACAAAGAACAGGGAACAAAGGAACATGCAACAAACCTTTGCTCTGCAAGATAAGCCCCAAAACCCAGATCCTGCACCATCAATCACAGAGCTGGTGTCAGCAGCGTGCAGGGAAGTAGGTAAGGGATCAAGACTGACTCAGGAGAGAAGATACCTCTAACTAAAAGCCTTAAGCAGTGCTGAGGGCAGCTACTATAGTCTCCTTGCTATGTATGGAGCTTTAAATGCACCAAACACATCTTGAACAAACACCAGATCTTTCTTTAAAACAGAGAAGAGCTTTTCACATGACTAAAATAATGTTAACAATCTGCTGCTTGGAATTATGTCTAGATAGGCACAACACACTGCCTCTTTCTGATGCCTGCAAAGAAGCTTCATAGCCACAGAGACATTTCTTTGTGAGACTGTCTCCTCAGTGCAGGGATGGGAGCAAGGCAAGACAGTCTGTTGCAGCTTAGGATGCCACATTCCCTCTGAATACCAGTCCTGCAATCCCTTAGTGAGTGCCATGCTTGTTTGACTGTGTACAGACCAAACGCTATAGAAAAATGTAAATATTTTTATGGCCTGGCTTGCTTAAAAGCCTGTCTAAGGGGAAAGGAATGCTGTGCACACACACAGCAGAATAAATTTAATGAAAGCCAGAACCCAGAGGTATTCTCTAACCCAGAGATGGAGTGCTTTGCATTGCTAAAGGGTGGTCATTTGGTACATCACAAAGACAGCATGAAAGTCAAGATAACACAATTAATAATGAACTCTCCAACACAAAGCACTGTCACCATCACCATATGACCTCACTCTCCTCATGGACAGAATACAAAGCTATTCACTCATCTCCTCTTGCTTTTGAGAAATGGGCCAAGTGCCCAGTTCACTCTGCACTTCTGCAGAGTTTTGCTGCTGATAGAGCTGGGCTCCCTTGGAGTTGAGCAGGGGAAGGACAAAGGCCAGTAACAACCAAAAAACACACCCTTCATGAAACAAAGCCAGTGAAAGTCCTGAGCTGAGGTCCCCAGGCTGTGACCACTGAGAGTTTCCAGGAAGTGCAGGTTACACCTCTCTCAGCACAACTCTCAACAAAGACCCTTCCCAGGGGGAAGTGCAGCCCCCAGCTGAGAGCTGCCAAGGTGGCAGAAGAATCACTGCTTGCTGTCAACACAGCAAGATCTTACATCTCTCCAGCAGCAAGATCACAGGCAGCCAGCTCCACCAGCAGCTGACAAAAACATCCAAGGCAGCCCAGACCTGCCTCACCCTGCTCTGTCTTTAAACGTGATGTTCGTATCAGCTCTGAAAGCTGGAACTTACTTACAACTTTATGTTGCACCTCCTTTTCTTTTCAGATGTTCCCAGCAGAGCTGGACACAGCCTCTGGCATGGGGAATCACCCGTTCGACCCCCACGGATACATCCAGGAGCACTGTACACTGGGATGCAGCTTCAGTGAGGCCAAGAAAGCCACACAAGGCTTGTAAAGTTTTGGAAGAGAGCCCAGATATAACACCAAATAAGAGGTAAGAGAGGTAAGCCCTGCACAAAGCTTGGCAGAACCCTAATGCCCTTAATTTCTTTAGATACATTTATTTAATTATATCTTTTCATATTATCAGTGCTCACGAATTTCAAGTTTAACCTGCAGGAAAAAGGAAAGACTTAGGAGGATGAATTAAAGCCCATCTAAAATATTAAAGCTATTTTTACAGCTAAACATTAAACCTATTTCAAATTGTTCCCTCAACTATAAATACTATAATTATGTTAAATGTAAGGCTATTTGTCCCTTGGTCTTGCCTGCATGTCTGAAAAAAAAAATCAAGAAGGCAGGATTTAGGTGGGCCGGGATGAAAGGACAAACATCTTGAGGTCCATGACAGCTTAATTTAAGTTGCAGAGTGCAGGGTCTCCAGCCACAGGGTGACAGCAGCCCAGCTGCTTTCTCAACACCTCCAGCTGTCGGGAGACCCATCCCTAGGCTTTCGGTCCAAAAATGCCACTGGAGCAAATCCTCAGGACATTTTCTCTTTGACTCTGGGGCTCGCAGTGATTTGTCGCTCCCTGACAAACAGCCCCATCCTTCACACCTGGGCACACAGCTCCTCTGACCCCTCCGGGTGCCCCGCTGCCTCCTCCCCTCGCTCCCACCCTGCTCCCCTCCACCCGGACCCTGCCCTGCCTCAAGGCACGGGGGGACCTGATCCTTTCCCCTTTACTCCCATGGGCAGCCTCTTTGCTCACCGAGCAGGGATCTGAATGTTTTCTGGCTCCTGGGGGCTCTTGGGGCCTCTTCCCGTGCCTCTGAATTAAGGAGGGCTTCCAAGAGCTGACTGCAGCTGCAGCCATCAGCCAGCAACCCGCCAGGTGACTCACGGTGGTGTTGGTGCCCCGCTCGGGGCTGCTTCCCTTGGGACTTTCGCGTGGCCCCGCTCCCCTTTTCCTGCTTTTTCCTGCTCTTTGCGGCTTCACTTACAGCCACACGTGAACAATGCACCCTGTGTGCACGTTCCCCACTTGGTGCACGGGCTTGTAAAACACTTTTAATATGTGATTTACGAGGGCTCTGTTTTGGGCTGAAATCGTTCCCCTCACGGGCCGAGCAGGGGTGAAGTGGCTGGAGGAGTTTATGGAGGGTAAGGTGGGAGCTGACAGGGGGCTGAAGGCTCTCAGGTCGCTGGCAGCTCCAGCACCTGGCACTGTATATTAGTACATTGGCACGCTGGCCGGGCTGAGAGGGCAGCAGCTTGTCCAGGAGTGCCCAACACAAAGGGAGCGCACCCCGTGGCACCTCGGTGCCTCGCTCACCAGCCTCCCAGCCCGGGCGGTGGAGGGCACGGAGCCTAGCGTGCCTGGGGCTTGTGGATAGCCCAGGCATGGCCAGAAACAAATGAGCAGAGGAAGCTCCTTCGGCCGCTGTTCCAAAGGTGTATTGTAGAAGCTCCCGCGAAGGGGGCCGCAGCGAAGAGGGCCAGATCAGAGACCGAGGGGCTTTGAAGGGCTACCGGGAAGGCGGCGGGGATGACACAGCAGTGACCTATAGGAAGAAGGGAAGGGTGGGACAGGTCTGGTTACCTTTCCTTAGGAGATACAAGCGATGTCCGTCCACTGTCAGTCAGACCGAGCCCCCCTCGGATCCCAGGAATTCAATGGCAGAAGCCATCCTGACAGAAGGGGGTTTTACTCTTTGGAACCAGCCCACCAAACCTCTTTATCTGGGCTCTGTGGCCCCCTGGTTATTCTTGTGTTTGGTTCATTCACCACAACATCACTGCAGCCTCTGAGAAAGTGATGGCAAAACAACACCATTCCCCCCGAGCTGGCATTAGCCCCAGCAAAGCATCCCCACTTCCAGAAGTGACATTTTTTGAGGATAAGAAATGTTTGGACTTGGTCAAAAGCAGAAGCAAGCTAAAGCCACTGCAGTGTTTGAGCCAAATCTATTTGTGACCTTTTCTTCCACAGAAAATTGCAAAAAATACTACTAGAAACATAGAAGGAGTAAACAATGGTATTTTGATTAAACTGAATCATATGGAAAAACAACATCTGATGATTGTATATTAGAAATATATCCTAAAAGAGAGTTCTCATGAAAAATAACATTTAATTTAGAAGCACCAGGCAGCCCAGTTTGTTATCATTTTAGGTCCCTAAGTTCCAAGCGCTCAAGTAACTACATTAGACAAAGTATCAAAGTCCAATTCCTTACTTAACATTAATAAAGTTTCAATTGGAAAAGATAATATAAACTCCCTGTGCTAGAAAAGGCTACTACAGGCAATTAAAGCAGCAGGGGAAGAAGGCAGTACTGTAGTCTGCCCAGCAGACGCAGTGTTCAAGTCTCCTCCACAGCAGCACACGTTCTGAAAGGGAAGACTGCTATGCCTTGATTTTAGGGACATATATTACAAGATGATGTAATCTCGACTTCAAGTGCTGACAAAACACACTTAAGGATTCTTTAAGGAGTTCTTGCTACAGTGGAAGTGCGGGGAAGTTCAGAGCTCTCCAGAAAGCTTAGCTGAGGTGACCTCTTAACAGGTTGAAGTAATGTATAAGGGATTTTTTTTCTCCTCAGAAACACCTGCTAGCAGCAGCTTGAGGATCCCTGTCTTGAACTGCTTTATACCACAATTCTGTCAGAGCAATCCTCAAGCAGCAGCAGCGCCATGGCCCCAATCCTGCCCTGCTCCAGGGAGCAGAGACAAGGTGCTGAGCCTGCTCTGCTTCTGGGTGAGGCCTCAAATCACCTCTTGGGCTGTTTCTTTCATTAGGACCAGCCCAGTGACTGTGATCCCTCTGTGCATGAAGCCAACACCTCCTCACTCCGCTTCCCGGAAAAGCTGCATTTCTCAGCTGCAGCTCTCCCACTGCACTGATGGAAGGCTCCTCGCGACACTTAGGGGAGAAGAAAGCTCATCCACTTGGTGCCCATATCCTTTGAGGTCTGAGGCTCGACAGGATTTTGGGTGGAAAGCTGTGATTCCAAGCTTGAAGTTGCACCAGACAGGGCACTCTCAGCACTGCAGATATACTTTGGCTCACCAAAGGTGTACAGAGAGACTCCAGATATAGCTTGGAGGTCTCACTTAGCTTTTTTCTCTTTTTCATAAAGGTTTTCCTTTAATGCAGCCGTTTAATCTGTCTCTCATATGAACCTTCTGAAGCAACATTTTATTTTATTTTATTTTATTTTATTTTATTTTATTTTATTTTATTTTATTTTATTTCCCAATACTGGTTCCTGGAAACCACAAAGGGTGAGGGAGTCCACAGCTTTCAAAAAAAATAACATTTCTCTTGGCATTTCAATCACCAATACTGCCACTGCATTCCACGTGCAAAAACAGGTTTCTGAGAATGTGAAGACTTTTAAATAAAACACTATCGCTCAGCAGACTTATATTTTCTAGCTACACTTGAAAAAACCCATGCAACCTTATTCCCCTGAAAATTATGGTAACACATTTATTTTGGCATTTATTCTCCTCCTGCTTCTCTCTTCTCCACACCCAAATGTCAACATTAGAATTTACAATCTTTGCAAAACAAGTGTGTCCAAGTGTTTTGCTGCTCTCTTAAATGAGCTTTTCAACCATGCATTGGCCATAGCCTAAATAAACCCTGATTGCTTTACAAAAGGATAGGGAAAAAACTTTCTTTCTCTCATCTCTACATACATATTTTTGCCTAAAACCAGCCAACAGCTTGAACAAGAAAAGATGGCACATGAAATGATGAAAATAAGTAAAGTTCATGTCAATTAAGCTTAGGAGCAGAGAGAGGGAAAGAGAGAGCGTGTGTGTGCATGTTTTTGTGCACAGACAATGTTACAGTGAACAATTTCATTGCAGAAGTGAAGTGGCACAAGAGGTGTCCGAGGCGGGGTCACCCGGGCAAACACTATTTGCCCTCCCTGCACATTTACTTTACAGTAGAGCCTCACATCCCAAATTGTGTGCCATTTTTCCCAAACCAGATAATTCAACGTTTAGCAGGGGTGGCACCTACTGAATAAAATGTTATCCAACATTTGATCCTCCTCGCTGTTTGCTGGCTTGTGCCTGACACAGTGTTCACGGTTCCAGCACCTGGAACACACAGAAGTATTCTGTTCCCATGCAGCCCTCTCTGAAGTGCCCATCATAAGGATCCTGGCTGCTTCCCAACTCTGATGACTGTAAGCATGGAAATCCTCAGTGAACCCAAGGAATGGTACTGCTTCTTATTTAGGAGGTGTGCAAGAGACCACAGAGATGGTCACAAGTGCCTTTTTATTTCAGTGCCTGAGATGTTTTTGAGGCCGACACTTTAGAGGTAACTCCATCCAGTGCCTGTGCCCTGCCTCGGCAGGGAGGGAGGGCTCAGCGATGCCTTTGCCTGCTGGGGAGATGGCTGTTCCCTCTCAGCAGCTGACTGTCGATGCCCCTGCACCATCACCTCAGCCTGGGCCACATCCAGCTCCCTGCCTCCCCGGCAGCTCCCTGCCCTGGTAGCACAGCAATGGAGGAGGGACAGCGAGCTGCGCTTGCACTCCAGGCTCTGTCTTGGCTCTTGTCTTGCCAGGTTATTAATGGGTGAAAATTGGAATGATAATCCCAATCCACAAAGCCATTGCTCTGGGGTCAATTAGCTCTTCAGCTGCCTTGACCTGGACGCCCCACAGCTTGGAAAACATTCACCTGCCCCTGCCACAGATTTCCTGGGAGCAGGAGCATAAGCTCCTTTGCCTTCAGACTTGACTTCAGCTGAACTGGATTGCCTTCAGAGAGCCCTGGAAGAGCTGGCTCATCTCCAAACACTACTGAAATCAGGAGTCCCACTTCTTTTTTCCCATGAATTTTGAGCCATGCCCCAACATGGCCCTTCATTTTCCCTTTGCCATAACATCCAATTTCTTACCAAAGCATTTCAAGTAGGAGTTCGGCTGGGATGGAGCAGGCTGTGCTGCTCCTGGGCTGGCAGGAAACAACAGTCCCTAGACATTAACATGATGGACATGTCGACACGGGGAAACGTATGGCACCAATTAAGACAGTATCAACAATTATGCAGAACACAGTTGAGTGGATTAATTTGTTGCCTGGAGTAAAGGCTGCCAGTACGAAGCTGGCTGTCAAGAGACACGCTTTCATCTTGCCTGGTGCCAAATATTATGAAGCCCATGTGCACTAAGAATGATCGCTGGGTTTCTTTTTCCACCAGCACTCCTGGAGCAAGGAGGGCACAACAAATTAATGTCTCTACATGCTGACTTCTTTCTTCTTTGTAAGGAAAAAAAAAACCAAAACCAAACCCACGCTTTAAAAGAAGTCCCCAAATGATCATTTTTCCAAAAAGACTAAAGTAAGAAATACAAAGTAACTGGGAAAGGATAGATCTTTTCTTGCTCATAAAGGTTTTCTTTCGCTGAGGGGCAGATGTGATAACTCATTTGGCAAACATACTTTTTCCCAGTTCTCTAAGCAGAGAGATGAAAAATGGTTAAATCATCTGTGTGACTTTTTTTCCAACTCGCTATTTTTACACTGACCAGAAGGATACTGACACCCTCTCCATCTCTTTCTTCCCAGCCATTCTTTGCCAAGGAAGATGCAAGATTACCTCTAACAAGTTGTGACTAAGTTCTCCTGCCTTGCCAAATACTGTAAGAACAAGCAGCTGATTTTCCCTAAAAACCTTATGTTTGCAACATGCTATATAGGTCTGTGGCTGTCAGAGTATTAAACAGCAAAGAAAAAACTAGGACTTGTAAATAATCACTTACTGCATTAATAAGCAGCAGCATTTGAATTTCTGCTAAAGCTTTGTACCAGCTGTGCTTTGTCCCAAAATCCAATTAAAAAAAAAAAAAATTTAAAATTAAAAAAAAAAATAAAAAAAAAAAAAAAAAAAAAAAAAAAAAAAAAAAAAAAAAAAAAAAAAAAAAAAAAAAACCAAACTGCTTATGGTTGTTCCTACAATACGAAAGATATTTGACTACTCTCCATAAATTCTGCTGTTGATTCCAGTGCATCTGCTCCCACATCAAGCTTCTATTTGTCCATATTTAGCCTTGTTAAACTACAGCATGCCTACCTGAGATATAAATTACCTTGAGGCTTGGAGTGACGCCATCCCGAGTAAGGAAACTATTCCTAACACTGCACTCCTTAATTTAACACAGGCAGAAGTCCCCTGCCCACTTACAACACAGCACATGCTGGCGACAGTTGTTGATGAAGAAATCCAGTTTTAATCCAACATTCCCGGTAAACACATTGTTCTCGGAGTAGCAGAGCCATGAAATCTGTTCTTTTTCAGAAGGTTTCTATCCTGTGTGCCTCAGTCCCCAAGACATTTATAGCATATTTGCAGCTTGGCAATATTCCCATCACAAAACCTTCCAGATCCTTCCTATTATCTACTTCCAACACCTCCACTGAACTCTAATGTATTTCTGGGTGCTTTGCCCCATTTTTCTAACGTAGTGCTCATTTTTCTTCATTTCAAGAGCTGTGTGTCCAGGGTTGTTTTCTTCAGGGATTTGCATAGATCCAACGTTCTCCAAAGAAAAAAGATAAAATCTCAAAAAGGCACTTCCTGAAAAGTTATTTCTGCAGCCAGTAACCCTCTGCCTGCTGCCAGGAACACCATCCTGCTTGGAAACACCAGCCCGGATCTGCGCTGGACGGGCGATATCCTCCTTCCGTGGAGAGGAGAGAGGCACTTCTCAAAGCACAGGGGGGAAAGGCTCCCCCTTGGATGTTTTCCCCGTGGACAGCAGCTCTGCCCACACACAGCAGCTCTCCATATCCGTGGGGTTCCCCCCAAGCACACAGATGCCTCCTGCCCCCCAGCACGGCTCCCAAAGTGCTCTGCCCCAAGGCTCCTTCTTCTCTGCTGTTCCCAGGTGCTTCTGACACAGCCCAAGGGGCAGAGAGGGCCAGCGGTAACGCCAAGGAGAACCGAGGAAGGTCAAAGCAGGACAGGATAAATTGTATCCATTCAGACGTGCCAAAATCTGATTTTTGCCTCAATTAAACTTCTAAACATCTACATCATTAAGAATTTTGATGAGGGGGAAAAAATGTGTTCCCTCATCTTTTTCCTCCTGCTAGCAACTTCAATAGAAACATTTACTCCTAAACATCTTTTCACTATCACCTTTTTTCTTTTCTACCATTTTCTTTCACTTTTATTATTTTTGAGCTCCTGCAGCATGAAATGTTTTCAGAAATGTCAAGATAATAAAACATCCACAAAACAATAAAAAATATGAGAGAGGAAAAATAATGGCAAGATTTCATTTAGCCTTTTAGATTAAGTAGCACAAGAAAAGGAGAAGAAAAACAGTGAACTTAAAATCCCAAAATATCTACAGATCACCTCCCTTTAAAAACAACTCCTAAGTTTTTATGTGAAGTAGTACTTCTGAATACACGGAGATGGGCATCCTCTGAAAGATACGTCGGGTTTCAGTGAAGCCTCATTTTTCTGCAGGGGAGTTAAAAAAAGGACAGCTCATTATAATGAAGGTTTAGTCATCAGCATCACATGATCAGTGATTAAGAGCAGCATGATTCCATGTAGACTGCTTCCCTGTGAAGTCAGGGTAGAGGGGAGCTTCAGGTGGCCTTGGGTGATGGGAGAAGATACAGGCCAGAGCATGCTGGAACAGCAAGGGCAGCTGTTCTCTAGCACTGCTAAAATGGTCCTGAGCTTCTCACCCTGCCACGAGGAAGAAGAGGATAGAGACTGCGGGAAGCCCATGCGGAGTCTATGCCTTCTGCATGGGTGGGAATAAGAGACAGCAAAACAATCTGATCCAACCTGCTCTTAAAGGAATGACTCGGCCATTCAAACATACTGAAATATTAAATATTGTTTATCTATCGAACGACTTTGGAAATTAAAGGTTTTCTTCACGAGGACCGGAAAGTGTGAGCTCAAAAACAAAGTCAATCCTCCTGTGGAGCTCCTCATGGGCACCTCCCGAGACATTTCATCCCGGTCTGCAGCTCCCATATCCAGAGGGAAGCCACCTCTCCATAGCCAAGCCTTCCTGAGCAGCGAGCACAAAGAGCAGTTCGGGCTGGATCCCGAGCACAGCTCCCTCTACATCCTCGTCCTCAGGGAGCACTCGCAGCCTTAGACTGCACTTCACAAGCCAAAATCTGCAAATCCATGGCGCTCTCTAGTGTTTTGGTTCTGCTCGGGAGAAACACGAGCGTCCCAAGGCACAGCCATCACTCCAGAGAGCGATGTACAAACATCCAGGCAGAGGGATGCCCAAGGCCTGCTGTTCATTCCCATGAGTTTGCCAATGTTCAGGTTTGTTCGGGTGGGACTGCACCTTCTGGTGGATGCTGCTCCAGCTGCCTGGCTGTGGCCCCCACCCGCAGTGCCTCCAGGGCAGTCATCTAAGCAAAACCAGGATTTTAAGCCATATTCCTGACGGACAGAGCTATTTCAGGGAAGTTTCTGATTCCAGGATTAGGTCTCTGCAGACCCTAAACATGATCCTGTCAGCTCCCAAAATGGCTATCGGTGATGTGTAACACAGGCTGTCGTTTCGGGGTGCAAACTCGGAGGAAAACCCTGCATGGAGGAGCTATGCCAGAGACGGCTCCAGGGAGGGCTGTGGGAGTGGGACAAGGGCAGGCACAGGGCAGGCTGAGGGCTCCTCTGGGACCTGCAGGTGCCATTAGCCACGAAGAACAGCAGCCTCCATAGAAACACCAGTCCTTCCCTAATGCCTCACCTCTCCCCATCACCACTTCATTGGGGGAGGAGACGACTGACAAAGCACATTTGTAGCTGTTTTGAAGCACAACCCAAAAATTCAACTGCTTTGATTTGCTGTTAAACAGCTTGCTGGTCCCTTTGTTAATGGTTTTCTACTCTGATACCATGCCTCTCTTTCTCCTGTGCTTTCTGAGGCTGACAATTCGTGACAGAAATACAGCACATCCCACAGACTCACAGCCTCAGGTCCAACTGTGTCTGCCAAGTGACAAGATCGATGTGGCAATGCGCTGCGGAACATACGAGATTCCGTCTCCTCTCCCTCTTTTTCTCTCTCTCTCCCCTAATATACATTTCAAATTAAATCAGCATCCAAAGGGAGGAGACTCCTCTAGTGCCCAGGAGAACACATTTTCTCTGAGCTCACAACACTGGCTGGCGACGGAGGGGGGAGTACGCTCGCACCGTGTAATTGATTTGATGTGTGCCATGTTTCGGTGGGATAAACAGCACCCCCTGGACTCCCGGCATTCCAGCATCTCCAGCCTAAGCTCCTTGTTACCAGCGTGTTGGGAGTCCAGCAAAGACACTGAGTAGTTTTGACATGGAGATAAATGCTCTTATCTTCAGCTCCCAATGTTGCTTCTTTGAATAAGCACTCTTGACAGTTTTCACTGTTCAAGCTGCTCTTCAGCAAGGGACAGCAACAGGGGGAAGCCTTTTAAACCCACCTTATTTCAGCAAACTTCTCCGCTGGGAGAGTAAGCTGGGCTTGCCATCAAACCAGAGGACTTCCAGTGGGACATATCATCACAATTCACAGGGAATAAATTAGGGCCCCCTCCAGGCAACACACTTAAGCACCTGAATAAACGCTCAGTTTAGGCTTATCTGTTGCTTTGTGGGCTTAGCAAGTCCCAGATAGACATTCATCTCCAGAACCTCAGATAAGATTGCAGTATACCAGAACAGTGCATTCAAACTGTGCTGTGCTGCCGAGAAACCTTCTTATTTTACAGCCAAAATGTGAGAACATAAATTTTAAAGTATCTTTTAGGAGGCTGGTGCCAGAACCAGAAGAAAACTTGGTCCTTCAAGTCCCTCACCTCTTGCTGTAGCACACTGCCAGAACATGGGAGTGAAAATCCTGCTTTGTGCTTTCTCTCTCCTCTTGCTGCAAGGCTGACTGCAGGCTGCAAACCTGATCATTAAGCCACGACTCAGCTGGAGCTCAGGAAAAGCCCCACTGATTTGAATGGATTTAGGATTTCACCCTCTGCTTCTCTACACAGGGACTTAATAAATATTCTTCTGCTAGAAAAGTGCCACACATGTCTGCCTGAGTTCAATGGGATCTTTAAAGTAAAGACACAGAGAAGTTGCAATAATTTCTAGTGGTGTGGCAGAGGGTGAGTTCTAGGGTCAAAACAATAATTCAGGCACTGTAAATCCAGTTCATCTGTCTTTAATAGATGGAACAGATTTTGACAGGAAAAATGAAAAACATATAATAAAGAAAAAATCCAGGACAATAAATTGCCAGAAGAAATACAAAAGCATGCCTGACATATATCAGGAGGGAGATGTCTAGAGAAACAGTAGGTCTCTGATGGACCGAGCAAGCAGAGGAAGCAATCAAACAGGGAGGTTACAACCAAGCCAAAAAATGTCTTTGCAATCAGTATTCACACTGGAGTATGATTGGGGTTAGAAAAAGGCAGAAAAAAATAGCTATTATGTAGGTCACTGTCTATGCTGAGACACTACCTGACATGCAGGAGTAAAGTAATAAGAGCAGCACTGGAAAAAATCAAGATGTCCTGTGGAATTGAATCAGCCAGACTGACAGCAGCTTTCTAAATGCACTGGCCAACAAAGTAACTGAGCTCCAGACAAGAATATGGAATTCAGAGGGACCCAAGAAGGCCAAGATCATTGTGGGATGAGCCTAACAATTCTAAAATGCCTAGCCTAAGAAAAACATCTAAGAAAAGTCATGGAGCTTCAAATGAAAACCCCTCAGGCCAAGGGCAATTGCAGTTTTTTTCTTTTAAGTCAGTGAAGTTACTCTGAATTTTTAGTGGAGGAATCCAGTTTTGTACTGGCCAGAGCACTCTGCAAGAGTCTTTGGACCCTGGCAGTGAAATATTCACCTGCACCAATCAACAAGCCTCCAGTTCCTAGGGTGGCAAGAGGGAAGAGTTGCAGAGCTGTCTAAAACAAACAATATTTTTGAATAATATCTGCTAAAATTACCAGAGAGGAAACAAACTCTTTTTTATTGGACTGAGTTGAAAAGCCACCTAGGTTGTGTATGCACTTATAATTCAGGATGAAGTTTTCAATTCATCCCCTCTTTACCACACAAAATGCCAATCACAAAGCAATCCTGTGTGTGGAAGACACAGGATTGCACACTAACCACTAAATTATATTGCCACAACACGAGTGAGCACCCTGTGGATCCACGGGGGACACTGACTATCAGTGTCTGAAGTGATGAAGAATACACAGAAATCATAACCACAGCTGGTGATCAAAGGCTCATTCAGGCTCCAGCTGTATAAATTACAACCTCTTACTGAGGAAGCTCAGTGATATATTCAAAAAGCAAAATGAGAAGCAGATAACAATGTTGCAGATAACAACTGAAAGAAACCAGCCAAATACCTGACTCCCACCAACCAAATTTCTCTTGCTCTCAGCAGGACTGGAATTTTAGCTTAGAACAAAGAATTGCTCCTAATTTGGCTTGAGTATGACAGAGACATGTTAAGGCACCTTCTGAAAGATACCTGGAAAAAAAGACATAGATATCTTACAGATGCTGGATATATATGTATCAGTCTTGACTTTTAGAGACATCCTAGTATGTCACAAACTCTCAACTGTACAAACTGTCTGAGAAACTGTATTTCTATCAATTTAATAGCTGCAGAGACATTTCAGAAGGTGGAAACATACTGAAAAGCCAGCTCTTTTTAATGCGTCTCTACTTGGGAGCCCCAAAGCAGCTGGATCACTTGCCATTTTCCATATGCTGGGGCAGTATTTGTCTCTGAAATGGGGTATTGCAGTTCCCAGAAATCAGCATGTGAAATTAATCAGCTCAAATATCAGCCAACATTCACAAATCAAAGAGCATTTAAATCTGACGAAAGTCATGACTGCAAATTCAGGGGCAGTTAGAAAAGGATTTTTAAATTATAATTTCTCTGAAGTATTTGAGACTAGAAAGACACACATAGGCAAAAAGGGACAAAACCCAAGTTAAAGAAATCTGATTAAAAACTCTACTTCAACTAAAGTCTACATCTCAACATCTTATTAATGTTAAAGCAATATGAGCTGAGGCTCAAAGGGAGCAGGCTGAATGAAGCCTTTGCTGCCGTCCAGATTCTTGTGATCATTATCCTTTCTGCAGCATTCCCACATGAAAAGTTATGTTTCAGCCTAGACTCAGCAGAGCTCTTAAGCACATGCTGAACCCAGTCAAATCAAGACTGGACAAGAAAGAAGCTCTCATTCCATTAGGCCTTTTAAAGCTCACTGCAGAAGTGCCTAGTGAAGTTATATGGCTTGTTTCACGTGCAAGGTTAAAGCTCTTCCTTATCCAAAAGACCCCAAACCATACCTTTAATCCACTTCAGCAGAGTGCCTAGTGCTGTCGGTACCCTGACTGCACACAGGACTGAAGATAGGGCTACACTGGTTGTCTGCATTTAGCAGAACCAAGCCAGCCCCAAGGAATTACAGCTTTTTATCCATTGCACTGAAAACTGTAGCTGATGAGCCTCCTCTCGCAGATAACCTGGCGTTCTGAAGCTCGGTTTACCTTGGCACTGGTCCTTCTCTCTGCTTGGAAAGGCACGCAGAAAAAAAACCTGCTCCAAGATATTTACCAGTCAAGTTCACTGTGGAATAGTAAAGAAACACTCAGATCAGAATGGAAATGACAGAAGGACAGGTTTTCCAGTTGACTGACTCCACCCCTTGCCAGAATGAGATTTTGGGACATAATGGCTGGAATAAAGTGCTGTCAGTCCAGCAGCAGAACCCACTGCTGGCACAAGGCAGTTTTAAGACAGCTTTGTGCTCCTCTAACCTGATTTCACACTGGGGCAATTCATGAGCTCCTCTGCTGCCAACAGATGCTCCTGCAAGCAAGGGTCCTCGGGATGCAGGAATAACTCATCACCTTCTGCCAGGACACACTGACAAGAAGCGACTGTCTAGGAAATTTTTTCAGTGGCTCTTACGCTAGGATTCCTTGAGGCAAGGCTGAATGCCATTGAAATACCAGCAGCTTTAAGGCTAATTTGCAAACTCGAGCAGCTAACACAGATGTGATGTTAAAGGCCTTCCACGTCTGACAAGTGACACTTTATCATAAACAGTCTTTATGAGGACTGCTTGAATTCACCTCCAGGGTTCTTTGGTCTCACAGTTTTGTAGAAAAAAAAATCATCTCCTTTATATTATATGACTCAGAAACCCACTTTCAGCACAGGAGCAAATACTGACTTATACTCTAGCTGTCTCAAGTAGGTGCTTGCCTTTTTATAAACAAATTCACCTGCAGTGACTATAAAGCAGTAACAAGGCTCCCAGAGAATGCTATATAGGCATGTGATACGTGCTAGTGTGTTTTAGGAAAGTGATACAGATTTTGGAGATTAGAGGATAATAAAATGAAGAGAAATAACTCCTCATCTGAGTCTTCAAAGGAAAAGACTACTGTGAAAAAAATGTGGATAGACTCCAGTCTTATAGTAATTCCCTTCCATTCTGCATTTGGCATCAAGTTCTTTCTGATTTCTTTACTCAGGCATATTTTCCCTCAGGGGAAATTCATTACAGTTAGAACACTGCCCATGATTTCATAATATGTATTTATGGAGTTAATCATACTCGCGTCTCTCAAGGCGTCTGTTGCTCTGCTTTGGTAAATTCCTAATTATCCCTGCAGGACAGCAGTGTCAATCCTGAGCCCTCCTACAGTGGGTTGTCATGCTTCATATCCAAGGAAAGGAGATGTTCTTTAGGTGTGATCAACACGGGCTGCCTGGTACCGCAGTGGGTGATTTGTTAGTGTACAACAGAACTCTTCTGGTGTATTCATCTCCTGAATCTCTTCCTGTGTCTGCCTGCTAGATTTCCTCTCAAGGAAAGCAGGGGAGCCTTACTGTGATAAACATCTAGCATCAGTCCACCTTCCCTTTTAACTACTTCTTACTGGCCATGGTGGCAAAGCACGTAATGGGGCACACTGTAACACAAAGCTGAAGGTTTTAGCCCTGGTCGTCCCTCTCCACTAAACTGCTGCAACTCAGTAATGCCACTGAGGCAAAAATCTGGCTCAAACTGAGCCAATTCAAATTAAAGTAAGAAATCACAGCACAGTAGCACTTCTCAGCAGACTCCAGTTTTCCCACATGTCCTTCCAACATGTATAAACTTGCCTCTTGATGTGGATGCTGCAGTTTGGAAACAACACTTTGCCTGCACAGTGAGCTCAGGGCATTTCTAATTAGAGCTGCCGCACCAGCATCATGTGTTTTAAAATACTGTTGTAATAAATCCTGCAGCTGCAGATTCAATATTTCATACAGGCAGGCATGACCTAGTAAGACAGAGTTTGAGGGGGAAATTTGCACTTAATTGAGTTCTGTAATAAAGCATTTCAGGGAGAAAGAGGACAAGCGTGCAAGCAGGATTTGATCCTTCAGTCTTCCAACTATGAATGGGAACAATTCAGCATGCAGGAAAGGAATTCCTTGATTTTAAGCAACATCTTTATAGTAAGAATTCCTCTAGGCTTCCTCCAGTCCTAAGCACCACCTTATAGATTCTGGTTCCACAAGGAACCTCATCTTCAGAAGAAATAGAGAAATTTTACATTTCAAAGACAGCAGGCTGGGGAGTTCAAAATGATCATTTGTACTACGACAGTCACTACAACAGCTGAGACTAAGGTGCAATGGTACAAGCATGTAGCCACAAATAAGAAGGCCCTGCCTTAAACAATTGGAAATGTAATAAAAAAAATAATTAAGCACTCTTCGGAGCTTCTGAGAGTCACTACACTCTTTCTTCTTACTACTTGATGAGAACTTGAGCCAAGTTTGTTTTGTCTGGAAACACAGCGAAGAGCCTAAAGCCAACGGATTATGGAATAAAAGTAAATACGGAGCCAAACCCACACCGCAACAGGGCAATATTGTAGGTTGCAGTGGTGTTGCACTAACATCCCCAAAAGCATAACCCATATTGCTGGAAGCTAAAGGCCCTGAACCAGAATTCTACTGGTTCTCAGGCAGTGAGACTTGTGGGATTCCCAGTTATTCTCACAATCTCTCACAAGGACAAAGTGTTGGCCTGGGCGAGAAGAATGGACAAAGGAAACACAGTGGTGCTGAGCTGAGAACACAACACCCTCACATTCATATTTACCTTCGCATTCAGCAAAGCTTCAAAGCAGAGAGAGAGATCGTTCTTGTTTAGAAATCCAAATTTAGACATCCAAATGCATATCAAAGAATCCAAATATCTACCCTCAATTTAGAGTGCTGCTGCCACTCCCATTTAAATTCCACAGAAGCTGTAGCATACTCACAGTGTTGAAATTAGGCATTTATGTAACTGTCCAAATAGGAATTTAAAGACTAAAAATAAAAACCTTAACCCTGAGATCAGTTTGTTAACTAAACAACAGTCCTCTCTGCCTTGTGGCTTCTTTTTTCCAAAATGATCAAATTACGAGTGGTGTCCTCCATCACTCACTCAGGGTTCGGGCTTTGGCTAACTGCAGAGGATGTACAAAGCAGCTGCTACAGGGACCTGTCAGCAGTGTGCAACAGCAAAATCAATCCTGCCTTTGCACAGCTGATGCATGCCACCTTGGAGGTAAATTTTTTAATGCCGAGCTATCTCTGGATTCTGCAATAAAAAGAGAAAGCACAGGAACTGCCAGGGTCCAAGTTCCAAGAAGCCTTTTTGCAAGAGTTACGCAGACTGCAGGTGAAGCAGCTGGTGTGGTACCCAGGGAACACAAACAGCTTTACCATCTGGAGGAGCTCAGACCCACAAAACAACATCTGGGAGAGCTTAGATCTCTGTAAAGAGTCAAATTTTAAAACATTCACACACCCTGAATAAGCAAAACAACAAGACTCTACCAGTAATCAGTAGAGAAGGACAGACACATTCAGCAAGCGCATTGCTCCTTCCCACAAACAGCCTTCTGGGGGAACCCACCAGGAGAGAGGACGTGAAGCCTCTTAACTAGTTTGGATTGTACAAGTAATATTTAGTTTAAATTACTGCATGAAAGATCAGCTTGCCTACCTACACAAAAATGAGACCAAGGCTGAAGCCTCATCAAGGATCTTTAGTGAGAACCTGGCTCAAAATCCATCCACTCTCAGTAACCTTCTCATGTACCACAAAAATCTTGAGTACTTTTGCAACACAAACAGTAGAACTTGTTTAATAGCCATGCCAGCTTTCAGACTTTCCCAGCACGCTTACAAAACTGCGAATCAACAAAATAAAACAAGCTAGGGAGTGGCTCTAACTAAATGCCAATTACAGCAAGAAGAAATTCAATCTGCAGGAGCAAGTAACAGCCCTTTCTTCTTCTCCTTTTTTTTTCTTTCTTTTCTTCCCTGCTGTCTTCATGCTTAAGACTAAAATAGCCAAGATATATTTAATGCATGGAATCCCTGCAGTGATGTGTACTTGATAATACTTTATGCCAAGGCTAAGTCTCATCAGCAAAAATAATTGTTTACCAGACACAAATATCCCATAGGTGGGAAATGAAAGCCTGCACAAGTGACACAGAGAAAAGACTGTCCTGGGGTACCACAAGGCAGAAGCACAGCTGTGAAATTACTCTGGCAGACACTGGCACAGCTAATAACATGATCCTTTCAATCACACACATTAGAGTCTTCGGGACAGCTGTAATTTGTTAAAACTCCCAATCTGCCACTTCTTTCTGAGGACACGAGGGGGAAGCAAGCCTGTCGTTTGCCTGCCTGCACATACCTTGGCTCAGCAGCACTTTTCACATCTTTTCCATCATTCCTGCTGAAATACCAGGCAGGTATTAGGGAGCAAGCAAGGAGGAGAGTAACTTCTCTTGCTCACACACATAAAGGGGCAGCAGCACAGGCATGTCAGGGAAAATAGCTTTTGTGAGATTCCACACCAACACCTTCAGAAATACAGCAATTGCGATTCAGGTGCAGAGGTAAACCATTGGAATCCTGCATTTAAATGAACCCTGCATTTCTGAAATGCCAATTGTGCAAAACTGCTGATATTTCATTTTAATAGATACACTGCATCTAGTGCTTATGGCTTTGTGTTGTTGCCAGAGAGCCCCAGGAGCTTTGGTCTGGGAGCCAGGCCAGTGTCTACCAAGTTAGTTGGACTACTGTGGATACGCAAAGATCCAATATTTCTCTGATTTAAAGCTTTCAGGCAGATTTTTCAGAGACTTTTGTTTTATTTATAGCTAGCACGTGTGGAGAGAAATAAAACAAGTCATTTAAAATACTGTGCCTCTGTGAGCCTATTTCTTCCAATTTCATATTTCAATATCTTCTTTTGAAGCACAGAGAATTGGAAATCTGGTTATTTCTACATAAACATCCATTCGTGGATAGACAGAGATTCAGTAAGGGAATGCCTTTCTCTCCATTAAGAAGGGAAAAGGCCAGATAGAGTTTTGTCACAAAAGCTGGAAACGTGCCACTATTTTTACAGATGGTCATTGTCTCTGTTACAGCCATGTAACTGTTAAGTGCTTTTCCTTCTCCCACTCCTTATGGCACAGATTCTTGTCCTCCTGTTACAGAAAGCTCTGACGTGTCAACGGAGATGCCCCAGGTGTTCTGATTCTTCAAGTTTTAAGGTTTTCTTCTGCTTGAAGGCATGTTCTCCATCCCTCCCTACAGAAAATCAAAAGGATTCTGATCATTAAATTGCTAAAAGGTAAAAACTAAAAAATAAGAGGCTGCAGTCTAACAAAAATCAAACAGAATTAGTAAAAACAAAGAGTTGCTCTTCAGGGAATATTTTAAGTGTCTGCACAGACAAAAATATTAAACAAAAAATGTGCACAACTTTATTTTGTGGGGACATGCAGGATGCTCAGCCATCTGTTGAAAATGGAAGGCTGCCAAATACCACAGAGTCACACCTTGAGTCTGGAGGCTGAGCCTACATGGCAAATCCATACATTTCTTGTGGTGTCTGCATGCCATCAGCCTTTCCTTTACCTTCTCCTCAGTTTTACACTTTGCTAAGATGAATCGCTTCAGTTTTTACAAGGGCAGAGCCCAGTTCTGCAAAATAGCATTGGCTGCTGCAGAGCTGCTGGCAGGATACCTGGCTGCATGCTTGAAGGTTTTCAGAATTGGGGAACATAAAACAAGCAGTGTTTGGAAGATCAGGGCCCTCACTCAAAGCCACTGGCATCAGGAAAAGGCAAAACACTGTGTAGTTCAGGAAAAATTCTTCCACCCTTCATTCAGAAAAAGTAATCAAAAGGAAAATCCTTAAAGGCTGAATTTTTACAGGACACCGATGCTTTGAAAAAAACCTTGAGACTTCCATTAATATCTGACATAATCAAAACCCTGCCATAATTTTAATTCATATAAGCCTGTTTCTTGTGTCTAAGTAGTTGAGAGTACGGGATGAGAGTTTCCATAACTTGACGAGAGGTTAACCAGGTCAGGACCAAGGCAAAAACAGTAAAACAAAATTTCTGGCAATCTCATTGGAAATCTTGCACAGATTCCTCACCTTGCCTCTGTCTATAGCAGAGAACTTTATGTTGATATTGGTTAACAGTGCAAAAGTCACCATTACAGTTGTTGAGCCCCAAAGAAAATCATTTCCAGCACCTACTGGCAATTGGCAAGATAACTGACACAGACTGCACTTTCAGAAACTCATTCAGCATTAAGGCTGGCTTTCATAAAGTTTCCCTAAACATAAAAATGATCCTTAAACTCTTCTATAATGTCAGTTGGTTTTTTTAATGCAGATTCCTGCTGGCATACACATGTTTGGAGAAGTCCTTAGGAAAGCATCTGTTGTCAATACCACACCACTCAGCAGCTCAAAAGCCAAATGGATTTCTCTGAACTCCTGCTTGTTCAGTCATCTTTCTTTGCAGTCCTCCCAGTGGGATAGAATGAAATTAGATTTAAACTAGGCTTTAAATTATTTAGTCAGAGATAATTGAGTTTGGAAAGTCGTACTGGAGCACGATCACCTCGGTAAGCAGCTGAACATGATTTGAGGTAGGAGAGCAGAAGTGAGCTGGCCTGGCCCAGTGAAGGTGTCCCTTCCCATGGCAGGGGGTTTGGAACACTGTGGTCTGTAAGTTCCCTTCTCACTCAAACCATCCTATAATTCTATGTCACATTAGGGGCAGAAAATTTCTCATAGTAAAAGGCACAAGCTGCCCTCTTTCATTCTGGTCGGGCAGAAAATAATTTCCTGCACGCCTAAGAACAGCATCCTTTTTTTTCTCAGAAGGAATCAGGCCCTAAGGACACTGAAAAGCCTAGTGAGCAGATTGCCTCATTTCTAGGGAGCCTACATTTTCCAAATAAAAGAAGCACAAGAAGAAGTTGGGTTTACATTATTAACTTATTGTGATTCCATGAAATCTTCTGTAAAGGAACAAAGCTGACACGGCTAGAAAGGCTGTGTTGGTCTCACCACAGCTTTTAACTTCAGAGTAGCACACACATATTTCCTCGAGGAAAAGGTATTTTTCTGGCTCAGTTACACCTGCATCGCTCATAAAACGAGTAATTCATATCCACTCTAAGTGGCAACACAGAATGTTCGCCCTTCTTTCACTCCCCCCTCTCTCTCTCGCCATTATCAAGGACCATCATTCTCCCGGCTTTATCCAGACGGAAGCAGAGCGGTTCTACAGCAGCTTTCCTCGGGCCAACATTCCGGTTACCTTCTCAGAAAACTACACCCTGCCCTCGCAGAGTAGAAGAAAAAAAAATCCCCTCTGACTGATCCGAAAAGAAGCAAAGCCGTGCGGGAACTGAGGGGAAACTGGCACGGGCAGCTCTGAGCAGCAGGACACAGCCGCGGGCAGCGCTCCTGGATGGGGCTCGCTGCCGAGCGGGCTCCATCCCCCATTGCCGCGCCCCGGTGGGCTCGGGTTCCGTCCCCGGGGCGGAGGCTCCGCTTCCCCCGCCCCAAAGCCGGGATCGCTCCCGCCCCAAAGCCGGGATCGCTGCGGCTCCGCTGCGGCTCCTCTCGGCTCCGGGCGGCACTGCGCGTGCGCGGCCCGGGCGCGATGGCGCGGCCTGAGGGGCCCCCGACGCTGCCCGAGCCCCTGCGGCGGCGGCTCGTCTCCTTCAGCAGCTCCGTGTTCAGCGTCAGCCACCGCGCCGCGCTCGGCGACAGCCCCCGCGCCCCCCCGGGGTTCCCGGGCTACCGCGCAGGTACCGCGCGGGGCCGCGGCCTC
>VWPU01009194.1:9640-52978 GCA_013398955.1 Callaeas wilsoni
TTCTCTTCTCTTCTCTTCTCTTCTCTTCTCTTCTCTCTTGCCTTGCCTTCCCTTGCCTTGCCTTGCCTTGCCTCGTGTTCTATGTTACTTATGCTTCAGAGCAGTGATGGGAACCAGCTCTTCTACAGTCAGGCAGGCTGGCATGAGGGAGACAGAAGGAAACACACCTTTGGCCACCTCTCCCTTCTGAGGAGATGCTGGGCTGGCACAAAGCTGTGCCAGGGGAGGCCAAGCACATCGTGGAAATCTGCACCTGCAGGGCTGTGAGCATCACCTGCACCGACCCCAGAGCAGCAAAGTGCTCAGACATGAGGTGCACACAAAAAAGTATGACCTGGTTGTTCCTTAGCATCATACAATTTTGTGGTTTTAGTGCTGTGAGACACACAACAACAAACTGGGAGCATCTCAGCTTGGCACTTGTACTGTTTTCTTCAAGGACCACAGATAATTTTTAATCCCTTCCTCAGCATGTGCACAGTCCTGTAACTATTGTGCCTCCTTTCCCTCTTCCAAAGCCTTGTGAATCTCAAGATTTAGAAAAGGGGTATGGAGTAAAAGAACAGTGAATGCTTAAAACACAGATATTGTGCTCACTTGATTTCCTAACCTTAACCTTAAAAGAAGCCAATTCAAATTTCAGGACCTACCTGTTTTCTTTTAAAATGCAGACAATAAAGGAATTCTAGGAAGCACGTTTAAGTGTTTAATTCTCAGACAGATTTCAGTTCTACTTTTCTCTGGTGAGAAATGGAATGCATTTATTGCAATTTTCTTTTTTTAAAAAAGGGAACTTCAGTTTTTATATTACTTTTAAATTTCTCAGAGACATGTACACCACACAAAAATGGGAAGCATGATTTTTAATATGAGCCATTTGTTATTAATATATCTAAATTATTATCATTGATAGTAGACTTCCATGTTGAGAGCTATAATAATTTAAGCACACTGCAGACTGATATAAAATTATCTCTGTCTATTTAAGAACTTGTACATGAAAAACTGCTTCATTTGAGAAGCATAACTGTTAGTACTATAGCAAGTTCTCAGAAAAGTTAACAATCACATAACAATTTTTTTGAAAGCAAATTAAAAAGTTGTACCCGAGATATCGCTAAGATTTTTGTGAAATACTTGAGCTCAGAGGTATGTAATAATTAATCACTTAGAAACCGAATTTTCCAATAATAGATGAAGGGTGATGGTCAGCAGTTTCATAACAGGTAAAGGCTTTGCCACAATTATCAATTCATAAAGCATGAACCTGAAACCACAAGTATTTCACACGTGTAATCCATCGTTGCACGCTGTGTATAAAAAAGGTAGCTAGCTAGGCAGAATTCCCAAATAAAAGTAAAATTTGTCCATTATTTGATCAAAGAGTGACAAAGAATTTATGGGTTACATTGAAAGCCACTGTTGGATACTCTGGACTTGCATCCTCCTGACTCTGAGGACTCCGCAGATGAAGAACCTGGACACACAACAATGACTGAAGCTCCACTACCCAGCCTGACTGTGGTCAGACACTAGCACTACGTTTGCTGTAGGAGGGTCTGTGGAAACAAGAACATGAGAGCACTGCCTTAAGCACTCTGTGTGAGTGTCACTCCCCGAGAAAGCCACTTGAGAGAAGTACTGACCTGTGTGCTGCAGTCACTCTGTAGGAGCAGGTTCCCAAATATAATACACCTCGTTTCCACAACACACAGGTAACCTCTCCAGCTACAGAGCCATCTTGCACAAAACATGAGCTGACCATGCGCCATTCTCGCCTTCCTGAGTCAATGAGCAGCATGGAAGAAATGCTCTGCTGTGTGCAAATTCCCTACTCACCCCAGGCAAGGCTGTGCTTTGTAGGCAGAGATAACATCTTTTATTAGACTGTCTAATAGGGACAGAGATGACAGCACTCCTATTCTCCTTAGACAATTTTCTACAGCTGACACATTTTTGTGTTAGCTTTCTTCATTACTTTCCTATGGCTGGCTTCAAAGCAGAAGTCCAGTGTTTTGCCACATGTGGGGTTTTTTCACTGATCCAACATGGTACTACTTTGCTCATCAGTGCAGATACAACTTCCAGCACGTTCAGTTTCATCCCTGGCAGCAAATCCAAGGCTGCTTTGCATTGTGTGTAACAAAAACAAGTCATACTAAAAACTGAGCAAAACAGAAGCAGAATAAAATATATTATTTTCACAGTGCAGTGTATGTATTGCTCAGCTTTGCATTCGGTTCATCTGATGCTCTGCTTGCTTAAATTAAAAATGCTGCCATCAACTTCTATTTATTTGCCTCATCTGCTCCATTCTGTCTACCAGTCTTACAGAATCAAGACCTAGCTCACATTCAAAGCATTTCTCCTATATTCAGATTAACTGCATATGTTCTTTTTGTTGGATAATAAAAGCAGCTTGCAGACATGCTCGTGCAGGCACACACATGCAGCCAAAAGTCAGCCTGCCCCAGAGTGAGATCTTAATCACACTATTGTTAAGCACATGGTTGGAAGAGGAAATTCTGCTGTAAACACCTGCTTTGCAGAGATTGAGATTAACCTTACAAGAACACCTCTCATAGAAACAGCTTGCAGGCTTCAAATAACCTGAAAGACTAAGCCAAAACATATAAGCATATGCCTTCTCCTTCTTCTTTCTAAATTGCCACATCATTTTCGGGTTTGCAGATGTCTCCTCAACAACCAGTTTAATAAATATTTTATACTAGCCAAAGTTTTCTAACCCGTATCCTAGAATTAGGTTCCTAAGCAGGAAATTATGCAAATTTCAGAGGTGGTTATTACCCACATCTTTGAAGCTGTTTAGGTCCCTGGACATGCACCACTGAGGGAGAGGTGAGATTCCACACATATTATTCCAATTATGGCCAGTCACTTTTCACCTCCCTCAAATACCTAAGACACCACCACCATGTCTAATTACAAAAACACACAAGGTGATGAAAGCCTAGATAATGAGATGATTTCCTTTTAAATCGTATTTTGCTTGAATGCTGCCCCTCCAGTGGAACCCCTACCATGGATCTCAACACCACAAATATGCTTGGCTTGTAGACCCAGGAACAGTTCCTCCTTTGGGTGCTGCCAAAGGCTACATTAAAAATGTAACAGTCAGACGGTGGCAAGCAATGAAAACATTATCCTCCTCCACACTACAGTCCTACTGAAGAGCAGTGGTGGGAAGACCTCATTCCTGGAGGGACTGCACACTGGAAAAGGGAATCAAGCTTAACACCTATAGCTTGTATTTCTCTAGCATCTTCCTGAACAAAGAACAAGCAGTATGGGGAACACGAAGAGAGTTGAAACTCATGCTTTCTATACTAAAAAAAGAAATTATCACATGATACTCATTTACATGTTTTCTTCAATAGCAAAAGTTCTCGCTTACTGTTTGTATAAATGGCAAACTTACCTGTCATTTCTTAAAATAGCCATGAAGAACCACATTCACATTTTGAATAAGACGTTTGGGTATTTAACTAGGGAATTGTCACTGGAGACAGTTATTTACGGGGATCTATATTTACATTTTATTTGTCTAAAATTCCACACTGAAAAACACCGTTATTACTTTAATGCCCATTTAAATGGTCGAACTAGTTTTAATCAAACTTGAAAGAGTACTTAGAATATAAATTACAGTATGCTATAAGAAACAGATGCATTAACTTTGAAATCTAGGAACTACCAGTTTTGCTTTGAAAATGGATTCTCCAAGTCATTGCTAAATTTTTCCTCATTTTTGTTTTCTGTCTCATGGTGCTGCTCACTGAAAAAAGCAATGGCTCTAAAAAACATTCTTACATCCCGGATGTAAGAAAGTATCCTATACCTAGGAACAGAATTTTAACAGACACCTCAGACCTGGGATAGGTCATGGCAATCCTTAGACTATGTAATTTCCTTCTTCTGTTTTCATGACACCCTCACCACAAGGAACGAAACCCCATTTACAATTATAAACCAAATCCAGTTCTCAGTTTTGTCTTTCATTTTTAAATACAAGGCACATGGACTGCAACACACCATTTCTGACTGCAGCACACAACTCCACAATTGCACCACTGAAAGGAGGAAAACAGGGAACCAAGACCAGCTGCCACTGAGTTAACGCAGCCCTTGCTGCTGCTGTGCATATTGTGGTGTTCATGAGAGCACTGTAAGCTCTTCCTTCCAAAATACACAGTACTTAGTTTGCCCAGCAAAACAAAAAAATAGCAATTTAAATGAAGTATTTATTGTTGTCTCCTTTATTCCATAACATAACTATTTAAGTATTTTCAGATTTAGTATCTAGTTAGCATATTCTCTATCTGCTTCTACCTGTTTTAGCTCTATATTAAGCTGCAGGAATAGCTTTTCTCTCCTTTTCCTCAAAAGGAAATGATTGCACATCCACTTGATGCTCCTGGATGTACCACATTTTTAGATTTAGACATTAGAAGAGGTTGGCTGATTTTAAAAGAACACTGACAGCTTTCTCCCAAAGAACATGCATCTACTTCAGACACTGATGATGTGTCCACCCTCCTGATAACCTCAGCCCTGAACACAGCAACAGCATTCCTCACAAATTAAGGCATAGGCAAAAATCACAGGATAAAATCAATTTCATCCTCCAGTTAATATACAATTGCTAATGACAGTTAAATTAGTAATTGAAACATTATTCCAAAAATACCTGTGCGTCTAATACGGCATTAGAAAGCTGAGCATGCTTACGTCTTTAGGATAGTGTTACACATCATTCCTCTGGTGGAATTTAACCTCCTGCAAGCAACCAGCACAAAGCCTACTCACCACCTCAGCAGTACTTACAGGGTATTTTACACCAGCTCCCTGAAGAGCTGCTGCATTTCTCCTTGGAATAAAAACTTCTGACTTTCAGTCCTGTGTACAAAGTTTCATTTTAAACAAAAAATGTTGTACTTAGGTCAAAGTATTCAAGTCAAGTCATGCCTTGCGTAACATCAAAACTACCTATAATTAAACCTGTGAGACTTTGGGCTGAATTACAAGTATTTCTCATGCTGCTAAGAAAATATTCCTCCTCGTGATCACAGTATCAGTGTCAGCAGCTTATCAGCTCTCAGCTTCTCACAGCTCTGTTGTAATAACGTCTTCTAATAAAGACATGCTCAAAAGAAATCAGGGAAATGGAAGATTGAATGCTCAACACCTTGGAAAACTTATCTATATTTGTGTTCTTGAGCACTCATTTGTGCCATATACATTTTCTACCAGACTGCAGCTTGGTCTACTATATTAAGTTTTTCACTTCAGTTTCACTTTCTCACTTCCTGGTTCTCACACTAGCACAATATGTGGGGGTTTTTTTAAACCAGCATACATTAAGATAAAAGAAAATCTCATATTCCAGCCTTTATTTTTCACTCTTATTTAGAATGCATGTTTAATACTGCATTTTGACTTTTTTCCCTTTCCCCCTCCATTTTTAGACAGCACATTACATTCCAGCTGATTTACCACTTTCACTTTAGTCACTGGGAGAGGTTTATCAAAATAACATGAAACGGGTACTCAAAAATCACTGAAAGAAAAGAGCATTAACTAGCTAATTTTTATTTGTGTCTTATCTCTCTCCATCTTTTCCACCACTACTCATTTGCACTCCTCTAATGGCTGTTCAAAATACCAAGACATCTTAGGCAATCTTTTATTAAGACCTGCAATATTCTCCGAAACTGGAGAAATGAGAGATGTATTTCCTGATGCAGATGGAGAGCACTGTCAGTGGAGCCTCTTACACTCCTTCAGTGCCACATGATGGTAATAAGGTAACGTGTCTTCTGTGTGTGCCAGAGGGTTGAGAGGAAGGAACCACAGTTTGCTTTTTGATTTCAGTGGTCCAAGATGACAGAGGGAACTGCAGAACAAAACCAACATCTGTTAGAGAGTCTCGTCTCCTGATCCAAAAGGATAATAGTCAGCTTTAGAAAATTCACTTAAGAAACATAAAGTGTTTCTAATCATCCCAAAGTAAGAGCCATGGAGGCAGTAAGCTGTACCATGCCACGTTTTAAGGCAGTAGACATCAGCTTGGATTCAAGACTCCCAGGCCTAGACCAATTGCCTAAATTTCTTTCTGAAATCTTCACTGACTGTACTTTCTCTTTTCTTTTTGCTTGTTTTGGTTCGGGTTATATTGGGATGTCTGATCAGCTCTGCTAGAGGGAAGGTTACGCAAGACCGGAGGCTAACAAGTCCATTTGGCAAGATATGAAGTGAGCAGCTAGTGCAATTCATGGATTGCACTAAGAGATTTATGTTCAAACCAGGAAAGGCAGAAATCCAATTTAATAATTACTCAGCCAGAACCATTCCAAGCTAGCAGCTACCCAAAAAGAAGAACAAACATTGCAGCAGCAATGAAAACTAGAAATCAGGAAAGATGATCAGATGCATATCTCCTCTCAATAAAGTAGCTTGGTTTACTCTTCCATTTAAGGATCAGTAGGAAATCTGTCCAAAAGAGCTATCGAATTTAAACTCACTAAATGAAAGCAAAAATAACTTTGCAGGGATGGCTGTGGAGTTGGATGTAGTCCCTTTTCCACCCCCTCACCTGAGCACTAACTTGCATTTTATGTCAATGAATTTAGTTATTACCTAATATGGCCACAATTCAATTTTAGCAGTTCAGAATCCATACCAATCGTCTTTGATGATGCAGCTCTTAGACAGACCTCCATCAAGGCTGTGTATGTATGCCAGTTTGCAGTTTTGGTGACGTCATACCGTATAACAGAAAAAAAACTTATTTTCCAATGCCCGCATGCTATTTATAGAGAATTCTTACCATCATTCCTTCAGTTTAAGAAGATTTCAGCCCATGGCTATGTGAAAAATTATTTATTCTAACCAAAGAAGGTAAGCAGACATCAATATAAAGTACAACTGAGCTATTTCAGGATTTAAATGAGAGAAGTCTATCAAAGCAATGGAGACTTCAGAAATATGGAAAACTGGTTTTCATTTTTCAAGACAGAGCCATAAATAGAAAAATACCACTAGAAAGGTTCTGCTAGCTCTTTCAGCACTAATATATTTTCGTAGTAGCCCTTGTTTCAAACCAGCACTGCAGTTTCATTTCTGTGTCTCCCATACCAGCAGATACATGGAACCCATCTGTGCCCCAGGAAGGCCATGTTGTAGGAGTAAGAGGATATAAATTCATTTTAATTCCATTAACAGAACACAGCTGCTACAACTCCCAACAGTAACTGGCTTTTCCAGAGGCTTTTTTTGTAATCAGTTCTCCCGGCTGGTGAGGTAGCAATGGTGAGACTGGGCAACACTTCGATTTGGGGATTTTTCCCTTTCTGCTCTAGCAGGTCGGCTGGTGGGACAAGGCCTCTGCATTCTCCTGTGAGATCTCATCAAGAAATGTGAACTGAGTGAGTGCCTCTGCCCTGCTGGCTCAGCTCGGGCTCCCACAGTTTGGCAATTCATTTGCTTGGGCGCTGGGGAGAGGGAGCTGCGCTCCATAGACTTTAAGATGTTGGCTGTCAGAAGCCAAGAGGCATTTAGCTCTGCAGAAATCATGTTCACAGTTCTGCTCACTGCAGTTTTCTGGGTAATCCCCCCCATATGCACAAGTTGAGCACTAAATTCACACATCCCAAACAAGGGGGTTGGCTTGAAATATGATTCAAGTGCATAAAAGTCTCATATCCATATTTGGAAATATTACTTTTAAAGGTCTCATGCTATCTCAGAAAATGCTAAGTGAGCCAGTTTCAAGAAATATATCACCAGAAACACCCAACTATTTTAAGAATATTTGCAACCCCAAACATATTCATTTAAGTCTCTTACCTACCACAATCTCTTACTCTCTGTATTAGTTCTATTTTTAATCACAGGTAACTGGTAAGCAATACCACAGGTAAGGTTATTCTGTGATTTACACATAAACCAAAATAAAATCCTTTTTTCCCAGAAATGATCAATTTCCCTGTCCACTTTCAGCTCAGCAATTCTTCACTATAAGTGGACAAATCTTCTGTTCAAATATTTATTAGCTTTGCAACGTAGTGATTTAAAAAAAAGTTTTCAAATTCTATTCTGTGTGAATATATAAGTCTAAAAAGTGGGGGTTTTTAATGTTGTTTGCCAATGACTGCAAACTTTGCTTATGTCACAAACTTCTCCTCACAGAATCTGACATGAGCCACTTCATTCCAAAACAGAAATCAGATAAGATACAGAAGGAATTATTCTCCTTACTCAGGACAACTTAAATAAATAATGCAAAACGACAACCACCCCATCACATTTTCCCTAAAATCACAACATGCTCATTTGGAATAGGAGGCATATGATTCTCAAGGTGAAATAGCCACCACAGAGCAGTGAAACAATATTCTTTGGTTTAAGCCTCTGGGACCTGCCATAGTAAAAAAGTGTACTGCAGTAAAAATGACAGATTAGATCATCCCTTTCAAAGCAGACATATATCACTGCACTAAAACTATAACACATCACAAAATCATGAGACTAACTCTCTCTCTTTTTTTCTTTTCAGGGATTCACAGCAGCCTGGGGTCAGAGGAGGCAAGAGCCCAAAACCTACTCAATCTTTTCCAGTTGCTCTTGCGTGGAAAGCCATCTAATTTGCAGCCCAACTTTCCCATTTGCAAAATGAGATAATATCACTTCTCATCCTCAGAAAAGCTCTGCCTGACGCCAACAGGTGCTATAAGGGCTTGGAAATATTTCTCCTTGTTTTAAAAAGCAAGCCCATGCCACATGACTCCTTCACCCCAATTCTCTGCTCGAGAAGCCTGTTTTTCTGCGCATTGGCACTATACTGAATTGCTCTGTCCAAAGCTTCCCACTGCACACCACATATGAGAACAGCATGATAAGCAAGTCACTCATGGTGATTTTACAGTGCTGTGTCAGTACTGCAATAGCCAGTTGTAAAGCATCTCTGAACAATTTCAGGTATTGCTGAAAAAGCCTTCTGGAACCAAGCTCCTTCACATTCATGCCTCTAGGCTGAGAACATCTGTACATGGACATTTTGATTTATAGTTCCAAACATGTACATTTTGCTCAGTTTCAGTTGACTTGTGGAGAAGGAATTTTTCTCAAGCTAAGAAAGCTCAGGTGTATCCAGCTGGATGAAGATGAAGCTACTGCTTGGCAGCCATCTTAGTGCTTTACTGAAGACAGATGTAAGAAAACAAAGTCATGCTTTCTTAAACAGAAAATTTTGAATGCTTGAAAAATAACTATAAGCCCTCTTTAACCCACTTTCTTTAGGTTTCTGGGTGTTAGACATATTCTGATCACTGCTATATTTATTCTATGTTTATCAATTAGATGCATATCTCTGTTAAAATGACATCTCTTTTAGGACTGATTATTCAAATTTGAACAGACACAAGAGGAAGTTCTAAACTGGTTCACTAACTTTCCAAGACCTTTTTAAAGATTTTACAATTTTGAAAATTCTGAGTTATATTTGTCAGATTCTGCAGAAGCTTCCTCTCCTACCTACAGATCTGAGCTGTAGCGATTACATTATTACAGTCATCAAAAGCAATGAAAATCAGAAGTGTCTTCCTTTAAAGTGTGATTAAGCATCAAGCAGACATAGCAACATGGCACTGCTGGAGATGATATTCAACAGCGCAGGATATGAAAGGATCATCTGAAAGAAATGGCAGAAATTAGGGATTTGAAGGGTGACAAACTTAGGTGCATTCCCCTCAATCATGGCACTCAAACCAGTTTCTATTCTGGAATTTCAGAAGTCTTGGTAAGTAAATTAAGATCAGCACTACAAATGTGACCAGGTCAATATGAGGGGAATGAAGAACAGCCCCACAACTCTCAGTTCTCAGCACCTGCACCGAGGGACAAACAGCTACACAGGACTGCAGGCTGGGCTCAGAGTCACAGACTGAACTTGTGAACCGCTATCTTTGTACATTTTGATTTAATTGGGTTTTTTTCATCACGAGGACATTATGTGGCACTGAGGGACATGGTTTACTGCTGAACTTTGCAGTGCTGGGTTAAGTGTTGGACTCGATGATCTTAGAGGCCTTTTCCAGCCTGAATGTTTCTATGAGTCTATGTTTCTATAGGTTATGTCAGAACATTTACATTACATAAAAAGGCTTTTGAAAACATACTTTCCATGTACAAAGTTCAAAAGTTACAGAGGAAGAAAGAAAAGATTAAGAGGCTTTTTTTTCTTTAAAACTAAAAGAAGACTACTTTCATTATCATACTTGTCAGAGACCAGTCAGGAAAATATTTATGTGTGCCAGAAAACATTAGAGATTCTAGCCTGAGAAAGAAGAGAGGCTAAAGTAAATAAATAATACAGGATCACAACCAAATAACACTAAGCTTCAAATTTACTCAGTTTCTATGAATTCTTGTATTTGTAAGTTGCTAGCTCATAATTTTATCATAAACTCAAAGCATTTGGATTTTTTTTAAAGCATCAGCTGTAGTGCTGATTACAAAAATAACCTAGATTTCATTTCTAATCTTTGAGTAAGCAAGCAAAGTCTTGAAAGAGTCCTAAACTTTTTGTCTCATGATTTTTTACATCGTTCATTTTAAATGCTGATTCCTGGGAATACTGCATGCCCACAAGGAGACAAAAATATGTGAAATATTCATTTTAAAAATGGATGTGAATATATTTCAATCATTCATACTTGTTAAGCTGGTATTCAGATAAGTTCAAGAAACACAAGAGTTCTTTAAATTTATTTTTAAATTTGTGTGAGTGTTCTTAGCATGCTTTGTTCTGACAAGTTAACCATAGGTACTCAGGAGCCAAGATATGCAGCACTATCTGAAATAAACCTAATAAAGGGCTGTATAACAAGGCCATAGAGAAAACAGAAGAATTGTAGATGGAAACTAGAGAACAGAGTCCCTGGTAACTAGTATGTCAGGAATACAGAGATGGGAGTCTGTCAAAGTCAGCACAGGCAGAGAAAGGAGGTATCTCTGGCATTTTTCTATTTCAAACCTACACATAAAAGCCAAAATTGCCCTAAAAATATTAAATTAACTTTATAAAGTTGAGAACAATTTTTTCATCTACAAGCTAGATACAGTGAATTGCTGCAAGACAATCTATGCCATTAACTCTCCAGCTACTGGGTGTTCTGACATAAATTCCTTTGCTCGTTTGCACATAACTGATATTTTTATTTTTGGTGCTCTTGAGTGGTTTTCCAGCTGGAGTACTATAACAATCACTGGATTTTATTTATATTATTTATAGAATTCAATTAATCCACAAATGAAAACATGGGAATTTTAAATGGCTGCCTATTAGGCCATTTCAACTGTTTTTCCTGGATATTTTTTCCCATCTTTTTTTGTATCTCATTCCTATTTTTAGCAACTGGAAAATAACTATTTGCTATCAGACAAGATGAAAAGAGCAGTTCTAAAACTTGTTCAGAGTAATGTGGTAATTCAGATATAAATCCATGTGCAATTTCAGTATTGCTGAAGAGATGGGGGCTTCCTCACTTCTCTTTAAGTTGCAGATTTTATTTGTGTGAGTTACATTCCCAAAATTCAGTTGAGTGGTCTTCACAGTTTTTCCTTATGATCTTTTCCTCAAAGATAACTATAGATAATAGTACAAAGCAAGAACCCAGTCTTTACAAAATGTCATCATCCTTAAGAATAATTTTACAGTTTGAATCAATTAAAAAATAATGCTTAGAAATGCTAAACGAAAGTAATCTGCAATGACTGTCTGTAATTCAGTACTCAAATTAGTATTAAAAAACTAAGTTTTATATTTAAGAAGGTGGAATTTAGCTGGGGTCTTTGATCACATCTCTTGTATTTACCAGTACAATTCTCTTTCAGTAAAAAAACCAACAAGAGACAGAAAGATTCCAGCAGTGTTTGCTTGTTCTATGAATGAAGTTAGAAGATGGAGGAAAGAACATTGAACCAGAGGCGCTGAAGCCAGTTGGCTTTGTTGAACTTCACATTCAACAATTTTTTTCAAAAATCAAGTGTTTCATATGCAGCCCAACTGTATGACATCTACAGTTACTCAAATGCAGTGCTCGGTTGCCAGAAATATGCTCCTACAAGCAAGCAGCAGCTGGACAACATTAGTCTCAATGGTAAACCTGGGTGGATATCAGTATCTGCAAGCTAATAGCCAGAGGAAAGAAATATTGCAGCTCTGCATGACCACCTGCCTATAGAGACTGAAAGCAATTAACTCTCTTCTCAACTGTCACCCTCCTCAGATCACTGCAATGACTTTCTAGCAGCATTTAGAAATTTAGTGGGAGCAAATTTTTTACATTTGCAAGATACACCACCACTTCGCTGTAAATTGCTGAGATTTTCAGCCTCCCCTTGACTAGCACCTCAGCACAAGGCTAAGGAGCAGAATGCACCACAGAGCCTATGAAAGCTCAGCACACGGGATTAAGCACATGGAACAAAAGGCTCAATGCTCAGCTGCAAAAACATTCAACAATTAATTAAATATTTAACTACAGAAGGATGAAATTAAAAGCCTGAGTTTCCATTAGCCCTCTGTAACTCTACCTTGGACTTATGTCTAAGAAAATATAAAGACCTGCCGTCCCTCATGTGACATGATCAAGCACTTTACAGCTGTTAATAAGTAGCCAGGAGAAGAGAGCAACAGGAGAACAACTTTGTGCATGTACCCATTTTTTGTGTTAAAAAAGAGAGATATTAGAGCACAATTTTGCAATTAAATTTGCCAGGAGACAAAATCTGGAGTTTGTAAAGAGGTAGTAAGATCTGCGTAAAGAGTGTTTTTTCCCCTTCTCTTGGTACTGAAAAGGTACAGGGAAGAAAAAAAAAAAAAAAAGAAAAAAAAAGAGTAAATGTTACCACCCTCCACTGCTATTCAGATGTGGAGACTTCGTTGAACCTGTCAGTCTGCACTTATTTTGAATCAATGGCTATCCACAGAAAATGGGAATACATCACTAAAATGTTTATTTTCCCTTTAACACCTCACATGGAAATCTTGAAGCTCTGAAAAGTCCATGCTCCACGCGGATCTTGCTAAGATTTGAGAGACCACCAGCACTCCAGGGCTCTGTGCAGATTTATAAGCACTATGGGATGAATAAAAAATCACAGCCTGAAACAATGATATCTACACGAAGACACTTCCATAGAATTATTGTATGAACACCTCCAAGCCATACTTTTGTTCTTGGAGCATGATATTGCTGGGAGGTTTCTGTAGCACATTTCTTTCAGATGTGAGCATAAATTTGGTACTATACATTCATGGAGGTTAATATTCCTGTCCACCTGAATCCTCCTAAAGTTTCAACTCTACTTTGAATGCAAAAAGAAAATAAAATATACACTATCCTACTACATTTTCTCCCCCTGAGAAGACGCAGGTCTTTGCATCTCATCTGTATTTGGTATCATGGGGTTACACTGCACCGGAGACCTGGAAGCCTGAACAACCTATGTTTGGCTAATGCATTCCATGGAAATGGGACATAGCAATTGTTAAATAGTTCTTTCATTCCAGGCTATGTTTTAACTCTTTTCTACACCAGTGTTTTAGATCTCAAAATTATTAAGGCATTAGGGCACTAATCTGGGCATTACAAGCATAGTTGCCAAGAAAAGCTCTTGTGTAGAATCTGCAGGTTAAAGATATAGAGGAAAGTTAAACCACATATTTAAACTAAGACTACTAGCCAGAACATAAGGTACTGAAGCATGAGTTATAATTGCAGTTTAGAAAACTAAGTTACTCGATGCTATTGACCATACTGAGCATGGTCTAATAGGAAACGTTTAGCAAACAATGTCAGGAAAATGTTACTAAACTGATCCTTATGCTTTTCTGATAATTCAAATGTCGTGTAAGTATTTGACAAATGGCAGACTTCTCTGCAGCCCCCAGATTTAACAGCCATTTTAGGATGCCACTAATTATTTTTAATAATAATTTATCTGTGTAAATGTTAAAGAGTGAAACTGCTTTTACATCCAACAGAGTTTGCAAAAGAAGGAGAAAGGACAAAAGGGTGACCCTTTCCCCTCAGAACATTTCTGAAGAAAGGATGTCTTTTCTCTGCTTTTAAGTGGATATTGGAAAATGGCAGATCACCTCCCTCTCACTGTCTTTCCTTTGTTGTTTTTACCATGTTCCTCACTGCAGAAATATCCAGCAAATTATTCTGGTGTGCAAAGTAGTGTGGACCATCACACAGAGAAGCCAAGATGTCTTCTGTTCTAACCAAAAACCCAAATCAACTTGTATAAAGGGTCAGTATGGTTCACATTGTTCTCTATTACCATGACAGAGCACCTCAGCTTCAATTTTCCTTTTCCTGGCGCCATTTAGCATCATCTTCCTGCTTCCTCTGCACTGGCATGTAGCAAAAGACCCCATGAAAAACTGGAATTGCCAGAAGTAAACACACACTTTTTCTCTGGGAGGGAGGAGAGGAGAGGGAAAAAAGAGAAAACAGAAAGCTGGACAAAAGGATACGTAAGAAATCTATCCTTCACATGTTCAAAAAGAGCAAAAATATGCTAACACAAGATGAGCCTTCACCTGTTTTTCCATGGGATCTTTGCAAACAGAAAGTTCTCCCCACCCACAACTGGAAGTCAGATACACTAGTTGTTGTACACAGGTGTAAAATGATGCTCTGGACTAGATAAGAAAGGTACAGCAATAGCAAAAGAACAAAAGCTCTCTCAGACCAATAGTAGCAACTCCAGCAATGGAGCTCGGCACCTGTTTGGACACAAGGCTGGCTTGCCCAAATGCCTGGTGTCATCGGGGAAGTGGCACCCTTTGAATGCACAAGGCTACGCCCAGCAGGCATCAAGTGGAATCCAACAGCAAAGTGTACAGAGAAAAGTGGTCTGTGTAACCCATTCTTGGTAAATGGCTGTTCAGTGCACTTGGGTTGAGGTGTAGGACTGACCCAGGAACCTGAGCAATCTACATTTGCCACAACATTCAGCAGAAAAGAGGCATAAAATTGTTAAATGGCTTGACAAAATCCTCACTTCCAGTTTATTCTAGAGGACATAGAAAAATAGTAGGGTTACTTAGCAACACTTTTTTTTAAAAAAATTTTAAGAGATAGCTGAAATTAGAGGCAATAATCTACATCTATTTTTATAATTGTTCATATTGCTATAGTTGCATAAACTTCATTTATATGTTGGAAGTGATTTCTGTGCATGTTTTCTGTGACAAGCAGGGGTAATAAACAACAGTCTTCTGTTCTTCACTGTCACCTTATGCTGTATGTCACATTTTGGTGTTTATAGTACCTTTTGTAAATTACTCTCCCCTTTGACTTACAGTGCCCTTTCACTTTTATAAAACACATCTGTCAAGAACTTCAGTAACAAAGAAATTCCCAAATTCTCTCACTCTCAATCATCTTCCCGTCTGTTACACTGCTTACAACGTCAGAGGGGTATTCTGTGGAACAAGGCTGCCTTAAGAGCATAGCTGCCACTATCTATTGACACAGGACACTTTAAAATGAGAATGTAGTAAGAGACAGAGTTCAAGAATTGTGTACCCAGTCCAGCTGGAGAACATACAAACATCTTACAACTGTCTCATTAAATGAGTTCAGGGAAAGGGCATTGCTAAAAATGAAGAACAAATGTCTTGATTTACAGATCTACAGAGCATTTGCTGCAGTACATTAAACAGCAACAGAAGTTGTTTTTAATTCAGCCTCTTTCTCTGAGAAGCACATAATGACACCACATGACTGCTGCTAAGGAAGAGCCCAGAAACAACATGTACAGTGTAAGTCATTTGTGTTACCTTCTACTTAAAGGCCATACCAGTAGAAGGTGATGACGGCAGAATGGTTTTGTACAAAATATTGCTGCAGTTACTAAAATCAGGACCTTCAATCCTTGCCCTCCCTTTCTGAGCACTGCCTGTCCAGCAGCCAGGAGGTGCTCTCAAGGACCACCAAGCTGCTCAATGCACTGTATATCACCAAGTTTTAGGGACTCAAATTCACGTTTATAAGCATTAGGGTAGAAGATCAGAGATGACACATTCATATTTTCATAGTAGGGACATACAAATCAGAATCCTGATTTTACCACTTACCAGCAATAACCAGCTGGTCCATAGCAATCGTACTGGTTGTTGAATAAAGGCAGTTTGTTGTCTGCAGTGCACACATACCTCTGTGAAAGAGCTCTGTGTCAGGGCAATTGCTTCTGAACTGCTACTCCACTCTTCCCAAAGATGCCTAAGCAACTTCCCACACGTTTTATTTCTCTGTTACTGCAAAAGGCCATGCAGCACAGGGCACACAGCCCAGATCCCACTTGGATGGATGTGGAGCATTGTCAAATGCATCTGCCATGGTGAAACCAGGTCATTACATCCGCGGCTAATTTAAAAGTGAGCTGCTTGGATTTGGGATTTTGGGAGGGGGGCAGCAGCTCATTTTTTTTAGGCACAGCATTAGTTAACTTTCTGCAGCTAAGCAGACAATCAGAAAAAGACTCACAGGATTATAAGGATCATGTATCCATGGTGATTTTAATAAGAAATCTTACTTGCAGTAGAATAGATAGAAGCAAGAAACAGAATCAGGCTTCACGGATGATTTATTTTAGTCCATCTCCTAGGAAGTAGAATGTTACTGGTTTGATTTGAAGCCAAAAATTGTAAGCCTGGATCAAGTTCTTGAGGTTCAAATTCAAGCATATTCCTCTCTCAAAAACCAGGACAGTATGGCTGTCTTTATCTTGAATATACCAGTTCTCTTTGGTAAATTGCTTATAATGTACTAAGCCAAGTTTTGACAGAGTCATGCTGTGAACATTAATTTCATCAACATAAGTATCTTAATTTAACTGCCCTGTTTCTTTTCTTGTAGCTTTCTGACAGAGCAATATTTATGGTACTCCTGTTCCTTCCCAAGGCCACCAACATTTAAGAGCGCTCAGGTAAAGTAGCCTAATATAGATATACCTAATTTTGTCAATTCTTCAGCCAGGAAAGAGCAGGAGTTTTGCTGGATATGTCAGGATGCTTTGTAGGGGAAAAAAAAAAGGCACTAAACAGTTATAACTTTCATTTGTATTTATATTTAAATTACAGTATTATAACTCCTTGCACCTGATTGCTACATTTTCCGAAACAAGTTCATTGTTACTGTTTATTTTGACAAGCTTGTCTATCAAGTATTTTTAAAATGCTCACCACCACCATATTCCCCAAGGTCCAGCAGTACTAGAACATTTGGACTCGCAATACCCATGGGATTCTGTGACTGAACTGTCCAACTGCAGGTGTGTTCTGAGCAGTGAAGCTACTTGTGATGCTGTTCTACACCCATTTGGTTTCCCCTGTTGTCTACAGCTATATTTTACTCAGTGTCCTTGCTCAGTCAAAAAAGTAGAATTTGATAGAAAGACTTGTAAGAATACAGAGAAAAGAGACCTGTTTGCATTGAGGCTGACTCTGTAGGAGGGAGATGCCATGGTTAGAATTTTAGGCTTGAATGAGCTAAGACCGGAATAGAAATTATGTTAAGTCTTCTGAGAAAAGGACTCTGACAAATGGCAAACCAGCAATGAAATGTTTGCATTCTTTTTGCAAGGTCCAATAGCTCTGTTCCCATAGCTACTGTATGTTGAGATGGATGAAGTAGCTACAGCAACAGAGCCAACATCCATGTTCAGTGTAAAATTCCTGAGTCATTACTTAATCCTTCTTTTACCTCCCTGCAAACTTCTAAAAGAGGAAAAAAATAGGATTATCTTGTTCTTTGAATGAAGTAAAACTTTGCTAAAAATATTAGAATTAAAAGATCCACTGCAGACAACTGGTGCTAGAATATGCCTCCCTGACACAAAGTGCCTCATCCCATGATTCCCCTCTCCACACTAACTGAAGACCATTGCTTTTTTGCCAAAAGAGAGCTGTCTCTGCCTTCCTCAATGGGTGACGTTTGGCAGTCTGCAGCTCCTCCAGGTCCCACTATATTCAAGTGCAGCACACAGTCATTTATAAGCCAATCCTTCCACTGGATATATTTGGTAGTTTCTTATCTCCCACCACCCACTATGATTTTGAAGATATACTTTTACTCAGAAAATCTGCACTTTTTCACAGCAATTATTTGCCTCCACTTAACAGTGCTAGTTCCTGACATAATAAAAAGGGAAATATTACATCAAGTACAGAAAGTGCTGTTTAAAGCACAGTCTTTTAATTTTCAGCATGTTGTTTGCCGTGTAATTGCCAACTGAACAACGTTTGGCAAGCCAAGGACATATTTTGTTATGTGTATGTACAACTAAACAGAAAATAGTTTAAAGTTTAACCCAGTATAATGATTTCTGCTTCAACACTCCAATTCAAGCCTCACCAAAAACAAGGAGTCTCACCTAGCAGGATTTATAGTGGGTCCCTAGGAGGAACAGACAGCACAAGCCTTGATTTTCTAAGGATCTCACACAAAAAAAGATACCTTATTATTGCAAAATGCCAGTGTGAAAATACCAGCAAAAGCCAGCACCCTGAGCTCTACTTAACTTTGCTTCAATGTCCTATTTAAAACTGGGTTTTTTTCTAAGCTACATAATCTTAGTCAAGTGGTCAGTCTTTGCTAGAACATTAAAAGGATTAAGCAACACTTAAGCCCTGATATAGCATAAATTAATCTGTAACTGTTGATTAGAACAGCACTAAAGCAGTTTTATGTTAACGTCAAATTTAAAATATTCTCAATTTAAAAAAAAACCTCCCAAGAGTCCATAAGGCAGCAAATTCTCAGAGCAAATATTTAAACTTTTAATAACAAGATGTTTAGGCAGGCTCATAAATCCATGTGTGGCATAACTACCCAACATCTACACTGACGTTGCTAATTTTGGTTTGTATGGACAGAAGGAAGGCTCAAGTAAATACTGCACAGCATTTTTTTCCATACCCTGTCTTTCTGTCAGGTCAGAATTGCTAAGCTTTGCAGAGACAGTGAGTTAATGTCAGAATAAGGTTTTTTCTGTCTGAAAAGGTACAGCACAGGTAGCACATATGCAAAGTTATTCCTTCGGCAAGTGTTATTAGTCAAGAGTTTCCCATAAAAAAATAAGTGAAAAAGTAATACAAACACAGCCCAAGTTTCAGCATTTTCAGGGGAGAAGATGACCATGCATGTTTTGAGAAATGACCATTTTGTAGATGAGGCTGGTATGCTTTTTCCCTCCTCCCCAGCATTACAACATATCTTTCCCACACCCCGGGGCACAGCTTCTGAAAGAGGAAAGTTTCACAACAGGCGCCTGCATACCACACACCGGCCTGGGACGGCAGAAATGGTGCAGGAAGTGAAACTACCAGAAGTTCACAAGTTCTCTAATATACAGTTGAATATAGATACCATTTAGCTGGAAGAAAAGAAAAGAAAAGTCGAGTTGGTTTGGTTCATGCAATGCAATGAGAGACAGAAAAACTCAGAGCAAAGAATTTATGAGGTTTTAAATCACTTCACAGGTAGCCAAACCGGTTGATATTCCACATGTATTACGTTTTGTAAAGCGAATTTACAAATAATCTTTTTTGTTTTTCTTTTTTTTTTTGTTTTTCTTTCTTTTTTTTCCTTTTTTTTCCCCCTAACAAACTGTATGAGCTTTGGGCAATCTAACAAAATAAGAACCTTGTAGGTCACCAGGTCATCACTAACCCCGGTGTTGTAATACCTTTGAAGTACTGCAGCAAAACTCATTTAAACATCTAAGGCCAGCTATCAGGTTGCACTGGCAGAGTCCTCTGTATCTACAAATTTAGGATGATTGTAGGCTCTGAACTAATTAACAGCAGAACTGGAGATAGGCTGCTCCATGCAAGATCTGCATATAAGCAGGCACTCAGGCATGACTGGAATTTCAATCAAAAGCAGGAAAGGCTTCCTAAGGCACAGAAATGTTTGCCACCACCCTGAAAGTAACAGTTCTAAGGCCAAAAGGAAAGAGTAGGGGATCATCAACATTTTCTTTCAACATTTGAGATTCTACTTGCATACCAGAGTAGCGTGAAACATGTCTGGCACAAGCCTAAGCAAGGAGAAAAGAGGATTCAGAGGGCATTCTGCTGCTTCCAGACCTAAACACAAACAGGTTTTCACCTCAATCTTAACATCAGATTCTCTAAGAATCAATGATCTGGATGACCAGGATTTCTTCAAGCTGCGTCCATTCTATGAAACCAACAACTACACATTATAAGGAACTGGGCCTACCTCATCTGGATTTGGCTTGCTTTATTGCCCTAAGAAGAATCTGACACAAAGAATCCCCATATGACAGATGGCAAGCCACAGTTCCGGAGAAAGCGAAGGCTCCTTCCTGCACACCGGCCACCACAAGGGGATAGACAGGAACTCCAAATGAACATAACATTTTCAATATAGTGACAAACCCTGTAAAAGTGAAGTGCAAAGCTGCAAAATTATTTGCTGTGGGGTTACCCTGGACATGCAAAAAGAAAGGAGTACCACTTCTTTCTGAAGCAGAGATGGAAATAAGTTCAGTAAATTGGATTCCAATGCCAGAATATCAGTATGGAGAGTAACAATAAGGAGTAAATTGTAAACTGTCAGTATCCTCAAAACTCAACATTTCCAAGATATTAGTTTTGTGTAATATAAAATAAATTTAGAAAAAGAAATCCTCCAAATTCAAGAGAACTAAAGTGGCACTCTCACACAGAGTCAACAGCCTTATTATTAAAAGTTGTTGTGGTGTTTATTCCACTGTACAATAAAAATACCAGATCTATGATAAAATTTCTTCTGTTCTTCATTAAATTTATTCCTTAAATTTTACACACTGATTCCTGGCATAGTTTGAAGGTGTCCCGCCTACCTAAATTACACATTTTGGTGTGTTCAGCATTAAGCAGGGTTTTCTCACAGGAGTGCAGTGGACTTTTATTGCAGCAACAGAGACTCAGCACAATGATCTGAATGAAAAAGAAAGTAACACCTCACAAACACAGTCAACGCTATGACTTCCATCTTGCATTTATTTTAAGAAATGCAGTAACTTATTCTAGCCCATCTGTGGTAGGAGAAAGGTGATTTACACACAAGAACATCAGTGCCACAGCATTACTTGATAAATATTTTCACAGCTTCTCAAGCAAGCAACTGTCATCCTCTGATAAGTGTGTCAAAAATGAAGCTTACATAAATGGAAATGGACATGGAAATGAAAATTCAAGTATAAACAGCAGGTGATCTGCACCCATCCAATAAAGTTAGCAAGAGAATTAATCAGTGTTCTGGTAAGGAATCCGCAAGTGAGAGAGGCAGTATGGAGGATCATCCCAGAGGCCATCCCAGAGTTGTGACATACTTCTAAAAAAGTTTGCAATTTTAAGTGATTCAGCCTTTCTGCGTCTTCAATAAAGAAAAGTAAAATTTAAGAAGAACAATGGCGATATGGACAATATTTAATCAGTATTATTTTAAAGGAATCAGCCATGTTGTCATGACAAAAAGAACTTTATTCAGATATCTCCAGTTTATATATTCCTCTTTTTGTGTGCACCAACAGATTAGAATAGAAAGTCTTTAAAGAGTCAAATGGATGCAAATAGAAGCTGTTTATAGTGAGTGGTCTGAAGTGACTGCAGGAAAACTCATTATTACTCAGTGTTGACAGTGGTAGCCATGAGGTGTTCCAGGAATGGAAAGGAAAAGAATTAGGAGTTGCTGATATGGGTGAAGTCATTCATGTATAAGAATGTATTCCAAAAGGCAAGATGCAAAAGTGATAGCTGAAATTGTTCATTAGAGAGTGAAAAACATCCTAAGAAATGAGAGTGGGAAAAGATCATAACAGATCTAGAAGCTGTCAAGAGATGGCTGGTCTGATATACTTTTTATGCTTAATCAGTATTTGCAAGGTAAAAACTAGAGAGCTTCATGCAGCAGTGCAGGGCTGAGCAAATTCAGGTCTGCCCACAGGTCTGTGAAACTCTGTTATGTAAGTTCTTTCCATTTTACATACCTCAGTTATTCACTACTTCCAACATACCAAGCACACAGGAAATTTTCTCTGTATTGAAATGAATGTAGTTGCCAGCTAAAATTAATTATTTTCTCCAGCAAAGGAAGTAATCCAAAGATAGAGACTTCTGCTTTGAGGTACTCATTTGCACCTCCCACTTGTTGGGGGAGGTTGTGGGGGTGCAAACTATCACAGAGAATTTCTTAACCCATGAGAGGATTTCAGCTCAGTGCAGCTGAAGACGTGGCTGATGGTCAAGGAAAAAAAGGAGCTCCTTGCTCACAGATGTGCGGTGCTTGTGCATTAAGTGTGTGCCTCCTGGGCTCTACCCACTCCTGCAGCCCACAATGGAAAAGCTGATGCCATAAAATTTAAGACATGTAAGAGACGATTTAAAATAAACCAAAAGTAAGGAAGGACCAGTATTTTTTGAGATGCTGCAAATACAGAAAAGAATCACTGCCAGCTGGCAGGCTGGTAACCACATAGCCTGCCAGAATAAACTATCCTGTGCCCTGGCGCAAGGTTTTGGCAAGCTCTGCAATGCCTGTTGGAAGTATATTTCCCGTGAGCCTTGGCAGCACCAGGCAGTCTCTCACCTAATGTGCATCCAGGCAGGAGTGAACTCAGGGAGAGGGGATGAAGGAGAACAGATGAGCACAAAGGGAAGTCCATGGTCAATCAGGGGTCTGGGACTACCTTGCAGCATGTGGGAGGAAAAGGAGAACTTGGATGGGAACTGACTGCAAGAAAAGCCCTAAGATCCAAAGACATGCAGGATTTGGGAGAAGGTTGAGGAAATGGCACAAGAGGGATTCTTAGTGGCAGAGACGCCTGTGCCAATAGCTCACTAGAGAGGGTTCAGCACAACAAATCAACGTATTTGAAAGAAGCTGTGGCTGTGATAAGGAATAGGACAATTGTGACAAATTGTAAGGGCAATGTCCACAGAGCAGAAACACAGAAGCCCCAGACAGGGGAAAATCACCCTGTTAGGGACAAGAAGAGATGAAGTTCTGGCCCAAGAGCCCCTGGGTGAGAACAATCTTACCTACCTTGTTTTGGTTTGGAAATTGGGAGGTGGAGGGGCTCAAGCAGAAAAGAGATAGAAGAGGAACTAAACTGTTCAAGGTAGCAAGGCAATTCTTGATTCATACAAACAAATTTTGGTCTGTGTCCCAAACTCCACAGAGAACAAGAATAAGTGCTTGTGCTTGCTTGCTGCCTCGCAAAGATTCAGGAGGTCCTGGAAACAGCTAGATTGGGTCTAGTACCGAGCAGGAGTTAAAACCATGGAGTTTTGTACAATCAAATCTCTCTCTAGCAAGCCTTTCTCATCTATGTTCTCTTCTTTCCCATTATCTGAGCCAATGAAGAATTGTCCATTATGCTGGTCCAGTCCCAAAGAAGTTGCCCAAGAGGAACAGAGGTGAACAATCTCCAGTACTGCAAAAAACTACACATATTGGCAGACAGCAATGGATTTAATACAAGCACAGGGTTCATCTGTTTTTCCATTCACTCTAGTATTTAATTCTATTAAGGTTATTTTAAATAAAGAGCTCTCACTCACTACTGCAGTGGAATAATTTTTGAAGTAATTCCAGGATATTTTCACTGTGCTGTTTTTTTTTCTTTTTTTCACTCATATGAAAGCCTCACACACACACACAGAGCTACCTCAGTTTTAAAAAAACATGTCAATTATTTAATGTCCTCAAGGACTTGGCAAACAGGAAGATTTTTCAAGCAGAGGAATGGCCAGGCAGCAGCTTTTAGGTTTATGGACACAAAGGCCAGTGACATAAGGCACATACACTCTGTATCACAACTGCCTGCTACTGAATTTTCACAGTCGGTCAGTGACTTGATTACATAAATAGTGGCAATAAGAGATCAAACAATTCCCAACACGGCCAATCTGTTAATAATACAAAGTCTTGTTGTGTATGAAAAATCAAGAATCAGCCAAAGATAATCTAGGAAGGTTCTGGGCTTAAAAGACAGCACAAACCCAAATTTAAAGTTATCGGCTCCAGTAAAGTTGTCTTAAATCAATTTTCATTATCTACAACTTTTTGAAATATGCTCAGTTTCACTAAACACCTGGTATTTAGGATTCTGGCCATACAAAGAGGAAAGGCAGTAACTTAGAGAACTTGTTTCTAACTCACACTCCTCATCTTTACTTTGCTTCAAAGAAATCCTCAGATCATTTTCATTGCTGTCAAATCCCAGTTATGATAAACATGTCCAAGAATGGTCAGCTAATTATCTTCAGTGGGTAATTAGGAGCAATGATGAACATGACTTTCTCCACCAATGGTAGATGTCAAGGCTTCTCATTTTGGCACTGAAGTTTGCTTCTTAAGATACTTGGCAAGAAATGCAACACTACATTTTCAATTTTTGTAAAACCTACAGAACAGAGCAAAACCTTTTATGTAACAATGATGTGTTTCAGAGCACTGCTCAGCCTTTGGTGCAAGGACTTTTGCAGATGATGAATCAAGGCTTCAAAATACCATCTAACCCAGGCATGTAAGGGTAACTGAATTCAAATACCTGCTAACCACAGCTGTTACAATCCCCTACTGAGACCCAGGTCACACTGAAGGGATAAAAAGAAGCAACAAAAAGGTAGGAGTTAAAGCATCTTCTAAAACAGTTAGTTAATATCTTAACCAGATGGTTTGTAATGATTTATTGCTTAGCCTAGGCAATTCAACAAAAAAGTCAGGGTTTCATATGCAGCCTAGGAAATGAAATTTCAGATGTCAACATGTGGCTATCTTAAGATGCAATAACATGATACACTTTTCCTAGAAGCATGGTAAGGAAATTGTAAATTGCCACCACGCTTTGTCAGAGGGAATCCTTAAATAGTGCCTGAGAGATACCCTGTGCAGTCTTGAAGTGCTCCACAATTGTTGAGGTAGCAGCCAGTTGAAAAACAAAACACACTCTCATCTTTGCTTTATTCTTGATGTGCCTGGTATCCTTCTTTAGGCTACTTTATGCGTTGTTCTGTGCAAAAAATTGGGCTATTTGTCTGAAATAGAAATTCTCTGTAGAGTGAAAAAATGTTTTAATTTTCAATTTTCTTTTAAGATGATGTGAGGAAATTATTTCTGAAGCAGAATAAGTTACATATACAGTTGAAATGGAAAATAGAAACATTGCTCCGAGAGAAAGAGGAAACGGCCTCAGAATACTTAATGAATTTTCCATGCATTGCTCCATCTGACCAGTGACATTACTCACACCATACAATGTGCACTGCACCTTCTCACCTCCCAAAACTGCGTGTATTTTAGGCAAAAGAAAATTAAACCAACGTAAAGTTAAGAAATTGCAAGCCCCTGAAAACAGGTGATTAACGAGTCTTATCAATCACACTCGTAGCAGTGCTAAATTTGGAGATCTTGCTCTTAGCTTAAACAGACATTAGTGAGGGATTTGTCTCTGACATTCAGCGTTATTTTTTTCACGATTGGAGTACTTCAGAGGAGAAATATCTGTACAAAAATTGTACTTGTTAGCTAGGACAACGCACACAAGCCAGTTGTCGAGGCCAACAATACCCCTGAAGCAATGCTTCAGCGCTAGACTGAGGAAATAGCAGAGCAACCCAAATGAACCCAGAATTTCAAGGGAGAGCTCTTTATATCCCTCTAATTGGGTGGACACATCAATCCTTGTTAGAGCACCTCAGTGATTCATTTGTTGTTTACTGAGGCATGTGCTGGAAGAGTCCACTGGCATGCCTTTAAGGGTCACAGAGAAGCCTCTTCCATTGAAATTAAAAATCTAGTTGTCTTTAGCAGCTTTTTAATAAACAGGATTTCCATTTGACCCACATTAGAGAAGCTCACTGTGTTGAGATTTAGAAAAAAATGTTTGTCCTCGCAAAAGAGCAGAGGGACCTGTTAATATTCAGATTAGATTTTTGCAGTGATTATGTATTATTAGCACTTGAGTTTCAGATCAAAATTCATATAGCTTCTTCCTTGTCTCAAGAAGTTTTTCTCAAGGAGTCACCTTTCTTCCTCTCAGAGGCAGCAGCTTTTATACCTACTGGAGTCTTTTTAACAAACAGCTTTTCAATCAGACATGCTAATGCAGGTAGGGAGATGGAGTGCTCCAAGGCCTCATCAGGCTCAGGCTCGTACAAGACCGCCGGCGGTGCCGATGCACACTCCCTGGCTTTAACACCAGCTACACCAGGTGGTGGTAGTCATGTGGCTACCCAAAGCACAGCGTGGGCTAACTTTCTGTGCGTTTGCGGCGCTGCTTGCATGGTTTCTGCAAATTGCTGAGCCCTGTGCTGCCATGCAGCTCTAGCGTGTGCCTTGAGCTAACTCAAAACCACTGGAGCATCACAGAGCCATCCCAGCAGCACCAGCAGTGTAGATGTGCAAAACAAATTCAGAGGCAGAAGGAGAAGAAGCAGGTTTTGATGAAGCAGCACAGTTGTGCAGCTTGCCCAGCAGGACCAGTGGGTAAGCTCTTGGGCACTGCTCCTCACACTCCCAATGCTGGGAAGCTTCACCACCAAGAAGCCACACCGCATTGCCCAGGGGTAGTCAGGTCAGAAAGCTTTGTGAGAACACAACTTCACTCCAAGTCAAAAACTGCTTTTTTTTCAGTCTGTTCTCCTTGACTGCTTTTAGTTTTTATATCAGGGATTATATGCTAGCCATACACTTGTTATCTAAGTTACATCACATTTTACAGAAGTTTCATCCTTTCACTCAATGTGAGTTTGTTCTACAGAAGCCAAACCATTAGAAAACAGGGGTCAGTGTCCTAGTCAGGGGGAACACTGGTTTGCTTTAACCTGCATTTATGCTGATTATCTGTGCTGAAGGAATGATGCTGGACCCATTAACACTTTTAGGATGGATTCAGTGTCTGTAGTGCCATTCATATGCAGAAGTGTGCAAATGTAAGGCAGTAGGATCTCCATCATTACTGTCATCTCTCATGTTGCCATTTGGTAATTACTCAGCTTTTTAAGACTGAAGAGGGTCTGTTAGATTCTACACGCATTTCTGAAAAGCTGTGTGTGCAAAAAATTTTTATAATGAAAGATAAAACTGGTATAATTACCACTGCTTTTTTATATGCTACTTTTAGTCAATTTAATTCAATTGAAAAGAATGGAACAAGGACACTTACTCCAGGCAAAGCAATACTGAAATTGGCACTGAAACACGCAATTGGAAAGCAGAACTACAAGGCACAGAGCAGTACAACATACTGGTGTCCACACTAGTGGAAGCAGTAGGGCAAAATGCATGTGAAATTCTACAGGAGGCGGTTAAAATTCTCAGAAGGATAAAAAATTTGCTCCCACAGAGCTTCCTCATGGATGTGGCTATGGTGCTACTGTGAACAGAGCCAACTCCTGCGCTTCTAAAGCTACCAAATGCATGATGGACAGACTCCCACTTTTATGGCTGCAATATAAACAAGCAGAAAGCTGTAGATCTGATGGATGAGGCTGGTCCAACTATTCTCCACATCCAGATAAAATCAGAAAATACATTTACTTGCAGTTGGTTTCTCAAAAATCCCATCAATAGGCCTTTCTTTTTACTGCATCGCCTCAGGACATGGAAGGAAAGACTTCTCAGAGAGTTTCGGTAGGCAGGAAGTGTCCAATGAGTTACTGCATGAAAAGACAATATAATTGCTGGGCTCACCTCATAAAATACAGCTTTATACAAGAATAGCACACTTACCTTGCTGTCCTGACAAACTGTCTTATTTTTGGCTAACAGTGCTAACTTCCCCTCCCTTGAGCAAGTGGTACTGTTTTCCTGCAGCCAAATGGCTGACACAGCAGACATAAATACAAAATCCCTGTACAAAATGAAGCGCAGATTTACAGCTGTTTCATAAATACACTAAGTGAGAAATCATAAATTATGCTGAGCAGCTTTCCACAGGATAAGACATTTCAGAAAAAGTGCTAAGTTCCTGTTTACGATAAAAAGGATTTCTTAAACCAGCACTGGTGTAGCAATTTGTTATGTGCAACAAGTTTTGATTGCTGCTTTACTGAACTAATTCTATCAAGGAGTACAGCCTGTAGTCTGAACAACCTGTTTTGTAGTGGGAATCAAGAATTACAGATGAAATCATCAAGCTAAAATACCCTTTATGTTTTGCAGCAAACTATACGGGACTCTTATATTAAACAAAAAAACTGAAACAAAAACCCCACAACTCCTTTGAAGAGATCATAAATATGTATTAGTAATTATAATATAGGCCTCTTGATTAAAAGTGATGGAAATCCCCCCAAACTCCCTCCAACCAGCATTAAGCAAATACTAAGAAACTTGAAAGTATGAATCCAAGTTTCCAGTTCAACATTATAGTTTTATAATAACAACCTACTCACTATTTTAATTATTCAAATCCAAAGGCAACATAAAATAAGAATTTAGTGAGCCTTCTGCAACTCTGTTGCCGTGCCAGGATCACAAGATTCCTTGAAAGGTCCGGTTCCTGGCCAAGACACCAAAGTGTCAGATGGACAGAGGCATCCCTTTACTCACCATACCAGTTTACTCACACCTGAGTTTTACACATCAATCTTCATTCAAATGTACACAAAAGGACTGCATGATAAACCATAAGGGTTATTGCTTGCTTTAACAGGAAACTACTTTAAAAGGCTAAAAAGATTTTTAAAAAAACCCCAAGCTTAAGATTTGAGTCAGTCTTCATTTACACAAAATAGATGTGGATGTAAGAGATGCAGATGGTCATTAAATGTCACAGTCTGAGTTACCTCAGTTCTGATTTCCCACACCAGAACTCCCTTGCTAGACATGCCCATGTCTTTGGGCATATTTAGCCCTTTGGGACTGAAGTAATTCACTTACCATATTTTAAAACAAATGCATTTTATTGGAAAGCTTCACAATTGGGTTTAAAGTGCAATTATTTTTTAAATTTTGTAATGTGATGTTTCCATGTCCGAGTCATAAGATGAAACATCTTACAAATGTGGGTTTAGCTGAAAAACATGTTTAGATGAATAACATTAAAAATCTTTAAAATCTTGGAATGAAGGTGTATTTAGGTGATACAGCTAAGCCAAATGAAATAGTTTGCTGTCAAGTGGGACAGCCACGACCAGCTCCTCTTCCCTTGCAGCTGGTCTGGCTCTTAGCTGGGCCTTGTGTGAGGTGATTCAGTTCATTGAGCTGTGAGGAAAGGAGCCTAGCCAGAAGAAAAACAAAACAAACCAAACAGGGGAGAGCATGAAGCCAGCCCACCCCATGGAGCTGCTGGTTCAGCTTTACTGTCATGCCTGCACCCTTGAGGTGGAAGTATCTTAACACCACAGAAAGGATTCGTTCTCAAATAAGGAAAAAATCACACACACTGCAATGTAAATTTTAAATTTTCACACTGTGTTTTTTGTCTCTGATGTAAAGTAATGGGACCAGCACTGTGGGTAAGATCCATGCCAGGCATTTAATTGGCAGTTGGGGACTTGAACATCTTCCCAGCAACTCCTACAAATAAAATACTGCAAAACAGCATAAGGAGTACATATTTAATTTGAATTCAAACAAAGACATTTACTTTATACTAGAACTACATGGTAAAAACCTGTTACAGTCCCTCAAAAGACTGGTATTTATGGCATTTTTATATAAGCTTTCACAAACAGGCAAAAAATTAGCTGCCCTTTGCTTAAAGAGGGTCACTTTTTCTACAAAAAAGCATGTTTCAATTCTTCCCTGCCAAATTTAGACTTGAACCTGAGCTTTCAAAACCTTGGTGAAGTCTCAGACCAGAGACTTTCTCTTGCCAGTTGTTAGTTTGTATAGCATTGAGTAGCCAGCTCCATCAGTAGAGGCAGAGCCTGACCCAACCAAAATAAGGTAATAGTCTGCTGAATATGTTTTATAGGAGACAAGACTAATACCCCAGCTGAAGTCAGCAAGCCCATAGGCTTTGTGTAATATTGCATGGTTTAGGTCTTAAACCTAGAAATGTACAATTCTTATGAATCATACTCTTTATTAAGTGGTTAGTTACCTTACAGTAGAAAATGGAAATGTTTTTACTATCACAGAATAGTGTGAGTTGGAAGAGACCTTAAACATGATCTAGTTCCAAACCCCCTGCCGTGGGCAAGGACACCTTCCACTAGACCAAGTTGCTCAAAGCCTCAACCAACCTGGCCTCAAACATTTCCAGGGCTGCGGCATCCACAGCTTCTCTGGGCAACCTGTTCCAGTGCCTCACCACCCTCACAGTGAAGAATTTCTTCCTAATCTCTAATCTAAATCTACCTTTTTAGTTTAAAGCCATTCCTCCTTGTCCTATCCTTACACACCCTTTTAAAAAGCTTCTCTTCTGCTTTCTTGTAGGCCACTTCAGATACCGAAAGGCTGCTCCAAGGTCTCACTGGAGCCTTCTCCAGGCTGAACAACCCCAACTCTCTCAGCTTGTCCTCCTAGGAGAGGATGTTGCAGATAGTAGTCTCAAAAACAAACTCTAATCCTGAAATACAAGCTTGAGTGTTGATTTTAAAATTCATGTTTATTTTTCATGGTCTGTCTGTTCGGTAGAAAAGGTTTCTGTAAAAGTGACTCATTATGTCAGCCACATCTGACTGATACCTGTGAGATATTTCTCTATGACAAATCAGACCAGCTCTGAGTTTGAGCATCAGCATGCACAGAATACTTAAAGACAAAAACTGTTTTCTAGGATTTATCAGCCTGTAAATGAAGTTCCAACATGTCATGTTTAGCCCTTCATCTTGCTTACCTGTTGCTTGCCCTGCAGAGCTCCATAAGGCAGCTGATGAAACGGGCTTTGTTGGATTACTTGTGAACAGTTTTAACAAAACCAGATTAACCACCAAAACACAGCTGAAAGCAGCTCTGATGCAGGATGCTGACTCAAACCCAGGAGGAGCAGTGAAATCCCCACGACCACTCTAACCCACAAGCCTCACTCAGTAGCTCCGGCGCAGAGGTCTCCTGCAGAGAAGAGAGCACTGCCCGTGTATACGCTACTACACGCTCCCTAGCTACCCTAGCAGATGCTACTGCATAGTAGTACACACATGCAGAACCCAGTACACCCAGGGTACACTCCTTTTCCTCACTGCCATAATTACTAGGTGTGCTCCTTCTCATGTACAGGCGCATGAACTGGAGAGAAAAAAAAAAAAAAATTCCATTTTGAAGTACTTTGTGCCAGTTTATATGAGCTTATTAATAAGACCTAATGCCAGGGATTTTGTTTCCAAAAAAAATAATTCTGACCTAAGGCATATTGCTTTCTGACCTATCTCCTCAACGTGAAAACTGCACTGCTGCACACACCTTACACAGATTAAAAAGATAATGCTTCTTCCTCTTCAGGCAGTAGAAAGCTCGCCTTCAACATGGATACTATTCAAATTAACCTACCACTGGTTTCTCAAAGAAAGCAAGGAGCAAGACAGGCAGAAAAGCAGACAGATGACAGAACACTGGCATTTAATGTTCTGGTAAATGCTTTTGTATTACGATTGCAAACACAAGCAGTGTTTTATATATATTTTTTTTATATATATATCTGAACATCAATCCCAATCAGTGCTGCCCACTCAGCCATCCAAATTACAGTGAAATTCTAGTGGCTCACAGCTCTGACTTTATTAGTGCAACTCAATTAGATTCAAATCAGATACTCACTGATCAACATGAATAAAACTGGAATCAAGTCCACCACTCTAGTTCTGCTCCTAAACATGCCGCCCTCTTGGAAAGGTTCACTTTAAAAAGTGCCAACACACTGCTGTGCACGACTTGATATCCATACGTTGCTGAATAATCTAATAATTAGCAGCTAAACGAAGGTGAGCATTCCCTCATCTCTAGTAATACCAAGATATGGGCAACTAGCCAAGAATCTGATACATTTAACAGAAAAACACAGGCAAAATCTGCAAGTGCTGCTTGAGAGCACACTATTTCCAGTAAGCACATGGGAACTAAATACCTCTTAGGCTGCCTTCAGGTAGGAAAAGATTGATTGATTGATTGATTGACTGATTGATTGATTGATTGATTGATTTCAAACACATAGTCCAAAGCAGCATGGAGACCCCCGGTACTGAACCCGGAACTTCAATGGCAGCTGCCCACCTGCACACAAAAGATAGATTGCACAAAGATACTGTTCAGCTAAACATTACATTTCTGAATACACCAAGGATTTCTTTAAAAATTAGCCTAATTTATATCACTTTCCGAGCTACTGTTATTATACCAGTAAGTTTCAGCCACTGTGTGTTGAAAACGTGTGAATAGCCCTCTCCACTCATCTGCAGAACAACCCAGCAAATGTTTCTGCAGCCTATAGATTAAGTAACAAAAGACATCCTAGTGTCATATCAATCAGAAGTACACAACTGTCCTCAGATGCAGCCACAAAATTTCATTCTGGGCTTGAAGAGCAACATTTTCAAACATACACACATGATTATTTATCACTGTCTTGAAATAAAACTTAGGAACTGAAAAGCCTCAATCATTTTTGTAAGCTTTACTCCACTTCTTGCACATCAGCCCCAGTTTGAAGAATAGCCTCAAACTTACAGCCCATTTAAAGAATTCTGTCAAAAGTACTATGAGAAATCGCCTTTTAACAACCTATGCTGTTCAGCATCAATAAACTAAATAGCCTCTTGCCAGTTCCAGAAAAACCTTATTTGTGTTTTTATTTCTAGTATATACCATGCCCATAAAGCATCTTAGCAGAGGCTTCATCTTTGGATCTCAATATTAACAGAGCTCAAACACACTGCCAATAAATCAGTACACTTGGGAAGGATTTTGTTTGAACTGAACTATTTCTCTGCACTCAAGAACTAGCTCACTCCAAAGGTTCCCTGTGCCCCTGATCACACAAACCACAAGACTGAAAGATACCTCAAGAGAAGTCAAGATATTTCCTCTTCTTGCCCCAAGGCAGAATGAGTCACATTTAAGTAATCTCTCAATGGTTATTTCTTACCTAGTCTTAAAATAATCATTCACTTCTTTACACCGCACAAAAACAATGTTCAATGTTCATTTCTCTCTTTCACAGGTCCTGTTTGATCACTCTTTTTGTTTACATGTGCATCCACTTGAACAGGTGCTCTCTTTTATGTGGCATATGACCCATGCTAGTAATACCTTTAAATGTTCAAAGCACGATATAAAAAAGGAAACTATTCAATGCCCATTTTAGGATCGTTAAAAGGCAATTTATTCTGAATAATTCTATGGTTCTAAATAGTTAACACAACTAAGGAATGGACCTCTGTTATCCTTGTTTTCCCTTTCGCGTCAAAAAAATCTTCTTTATGGTGATTCTGACCACATATTCCCAACAACTACCACATAGAAATTATTTCACAGACAAGGAATTTTTACTATGATTTATTCATTAAAAACTATTTAAATAATTTTGACTAAGCTTACTAATCATCCATCATGTTACAGAGCAAAGAGCAACTATTTTCCTCATGCAGTCCAAAGTTATCTATGTGAACAGTGGAAATTCTTGTGTACATCTCAGTTACTTGCTAGTCCTTAGTGACAGAACACAGAAAGATGACTCCTTGTTTCCATGAAAGGCTTCAATGTGATTGTAAGCTGTGAAGTGTATTGCTAACATTAAAAAATATTCCACTGTGTTAGTTGAGATGAACCCTCTGTATTTTTTATTTCATATGAAGGTATTCCTGGCTGTGACTCTGTAACTTTGAAATACAGTCTCTTAGGAACCATGAGCAGATTTAACCACAAATAGCTAAATGCGCCTAGATACATGAAGTTAAATATAACTATCTCCCTAGCTAATTAGATCAGGGGACCAGGATCATATGGCTAGATTAATTAAGATAAAACAGGGCATTTGTAATAATTCCGTCAGCTCTTTGGTCTTCTTTCCAGAGCAGGATGTCAATGAACATCCCCAGTGCAGCAGCCAATGGCTGGCACTACCAACCACGGGTGCAGCCTCATCAAAGCTGCTGTTTTTCCAAGAGAGCCCAGAAGGCTCCCTTGGACAGTCTCATTTTATTTGTTTGCTTTAAGTAGACCAGAGGAGCTCCTTCCCAGGAGGAATCCCTAAGGCTGCTCAGAGGTGAGGTTTCCAGAGACAGCAGGGTGAGACAGGCAAGAGATTCAAGCCAGGAACATGAAGCTTAGGAAAAAAAACCTTAAAATGCTGAGGACCAGGTAGTAGACCCACAGTCAAATTCCAAGGGTGTTGAAAAGGAAGTTCAGGACTAGGGAGGACTCTTGTTTTTCCTTCCAATGCACAAAACTTCTGTGTGCTTGAAACAAACATTAGTATTCAAAACTTGAAAGGGCTTGCAGGCAGAGATCAGGCTGTGAATAAACCTTATATTTATCCATTATTTTGGCTCTATCAACACTGTAAGTTTTCTCTGTGTAAGGAGTCAATTAACTGAGATGACTAGCTGTAATTCTAATGAAAATAATGTCCTTTGAGGGTTTTTTTGGGGAGCACAATGTACAGCAGATGAACTAAATCAATACCCCTCAATTCCCTGGCCCCCTACTTGGAGACCCTCCACAGAGACCAAAGGCTATTTTGTGTCTTCACTCTGTAGCTACAAACTTGTCCTTCAGAATAAAAGACATTTATATCTGTCATCATGAACTCTCTTGGCCTGAACACGGTCCTCACCTTGATGGCATCATACTCAATGTCCACAGCAATCGCGTTGTCGTCCCCATCATTTAGATGTTACGCTTTATTTAGACACAATTAAAATCTAGAGCAATTATAAGTGGACTCAAAGAAGGGTTCTCTATAAAAGCCCAGGCCAGTATGACTGTGACAGCTACTGGCCTTTATGCAATATGCAATCCAGCACAGCCAGAGCTTGACAGACAAGCTTTGTCTTTTATAATAGCAAATATTTCCCCTAAAAGTGTGTTCTGGAAGGTTTTTCAACTCACTAATGCAGTTTAATTATGAGCTTGCAGCAATTTAATTTTCTACAGGAATCAAACAAATCTAGTTCTTCTTGAAAATAAGACTGACAATTCAAGCTATCACAGAAGGGTTGGGTTTGCTCATGGATTTTTTTTCATTTAGTCAAGAGCCATTTTTGCTTAAAACTAAAACAATGTGTAAAAAGGAAAAATTCTCTCCCCTTTCCGTCAGCAGAGGAAATCACATTAATATTTCTTCAAGTGGTAAGAAGTTTAAAACTGTTGAATGCTTTCAGCTGGCAGACCTCCAAGTTTTCCATATTGTTACAAGATTTGCATGAAACTTTGTTTAAGACCAAGTTCTCATGTTGATATGATCTCACTTTAGTAAACATCTAGATTTGGGAGCCATATGCATGCAAACTGTTGGGGTCTAGTAGCATTAGTTACAGAGTTTAAAATTAAAGTTTTACAAGAGGTGGTTCTGTATTCATATCTCTGCTTATTACATATGAATGCCAGCACGCAATTAAGCTGATGACATAGATCTTCCTGTGTTCTGCATGTCTGCTAATGCTCACATTGCATGTTAGTGTGTGATTATCAAGGTGTTCCCTGAAATAGGCTGAGTTAGCTCATGGCTGAAAATACGGACTTCTAGAAAGGTTAAGCAGGGGAAATGGCAACATAGCCACCATGATAATTCAATTTAAATACAGATAAGTGAGCTACAGTAACATGGCAATGAAGGGTATAGAGCCAAAGATAGATGAAAAATTAGTCTGAAGACAACAAAACTTTTTTTCATGGGATACATTTGCAAATATGGACAGAGAAAATACGGTATATCCCAACAGGTCAGAATACAGTTTCTAACAAGAAGCATTTAAAATAGCTTCTTCGGTCAGGAGAAAATGTGCCAAAGAACTTGTTTTTTAAATAGAAAGGAAATAAAAGCTGCTGAGATAAATATTTCTATTCTCAGCCTCTAAATTTACTGTCATTGTTCCACAGAAAACTCCTGGACAGACTTTTTTCTGAACCACAAATCTGTCAGTGCAGAATTTCCTTCGTTCTCTATCACCTCTGTGTTTTGATGGTGAGGCACTTGGATGTTCCTCACAGGATCAATGGCTGTGGGAGAGCATGCAACGCCAGCTCATTTCCCTCAACACCATACTCCATATATCAAGTCCAACTCAGAACACACATGGCTAGCATTTAAATACACAATATTTACCCTCTTCCAAGCATTTGTCATCTGTTAACTGATATGTTTGCTCTTCTCCATAATGTCTCGGTAACAGTGACGTTCCAAGAGATGTTTGCAGAAACACCTGCAGGTGATTTGCAGCACAGTTTGAACCCTTGGTAACAGAAGGTACCTCAGCAGCCAAGGCCACTTTTAATACATTGTGCCCCAGTGGATTGTCAATACAGTGTGCTGTTCAGTCGGGAATGAGACACCATAAGGAGTGCCACATTCCTATTGCTAGCAGCACCAATAATTTCTTCGTGAATCTGTCAGTCACTGACTCATCCACAGAAGAGGATGACAGCTGAACTCTCAGTGACCTAATATTCATTCTAGTGCTTATAAAAAAATACTGTAATATTAATTTTCTTGATCTCTGTTGAGGCTTCTACTCACTATTACATGAACAGGAAAAGAGTGCACTCTGGTGAACTACCATATTTCAGTGCATATGGCAGCTCTTACTTAGCTTGGCTCTAAAAGTATTATTCATTAAGGTAATGTCATCTGTTCAAGGCAACTGGATGGAAAGGATGGGCCACTATGCAGAGAGCTGAATGTTCCTCTACATATCACTAGGGAAACTAGCACTGAATAAATCATTAAAATGCACAGTACTGGTGGAACATCAGATAGCTACAAGCAGCTTAAAAGGTTTCTGCTGATACCTCTTCACCAGAGGATGGTTTTTTCCAGATTAAGATCTCCGAGGGTAGGAAATGACAAAAGGGAACAGCATACAGGAGCAGAGAATGGATAAATTCCTCTTACTAAAATTTTTTCCTGTAAGTAATACCAGATCCTTCAGAAAAAAGGTATCTTCAAGGACAGCTTGTCACTCTCCTTCAACTCTCACATCCTACATGCAGCATTCTAGAGCTATGAGAAAGCTCTTAGCTATGACTGCTGGAGTTACATAGAGCATGTGTGGATGGCAAACAAAGAAGCGGTTTCCACATTTCCACATTTGCTTCATTCTGCTCATTTAAGCAATTGAATTACAGGCTAAGGGGCTATCCTGAGCACTCACATGCTCCTAGTGAAAGCTCCAAGTGAAATAAACTTATAAACCAACAGTACTCTCCTACATCTCAAGCAAAGTGTGGAATGGAAGAGCCTGGAAAATCTGGCCTGATTTTGAATTTTATACTCTGGAAAACTTCTGTCTCCCTTGCTTCACAAGGTTTGTAGATCTGAAAAGAAAAGCAATGGCCAACAGGCATCTTTCACCCTTTCTTCAGCAACACCAGCTACTCTCAGTGTGGACTCTACACTCACTGGTGCAGGGTTTACTTGCAGGGCTGAGTGATGCTACTGGAGGAAAATGAGCCCCACTCTCTCAGCACATTTGGTTAGGAAACGCTGGTTAGAGCAGCTAGCACATCTTACCCATTTGCCTCAGTTTTTCTGGTGACAGCAAGAAACTCAGAAGAACTGTTTTCACCACCTCAGATCTCACTGAATTTGCCTCTTCTCATCAGATCTGCACAATTAGCAGCAGAAGTCAATCATGCACTTACCAGCACTGGCCAAAATACAGCAACTTTGTGTTACTGGAAACTTTGTGTATGAAAGGGAAATGTAGAAATAATATGAACACCTCACCTAGTGGTGGCAGGTTTCACCCTGTCTTTTTCTGGACTCTTAGTTTTATACCACCTCTAGCCTGTTTTTGTTTTTGTTTTCGTTCTCCACTAATGACACGCTTCACTGCCTTGAGGAAGGATGATTACAGGAAGCTGATGTAGCAATTCTCTGGCTCCAGTCTATCTCGGATAAGCACGTACCAAATTGTTTCTCATGGTGTAACTCTTCCATGTTGATTATGTTTGCAACTGGGTTTTCACTGTTTTCTACATCCTGATTTGTGCACATTTTGCATGTTTTTCTAAGGTAGGAAGATGAGAGAAACTGGCATCAGTTCTATCATTGTTGATCCATTCTTTGTTTTGTCTAACTGTGCTTCATTTCTTCTCCATAGTTCAGCAATCATCTTAAATTTGTCTAGCTGATGCACATTTACAGGATCCCACCATGTGACCATCTACTTCATCCTAAAATAGTTAATCACGTCAATATGTAATTTTGAATATAAGCCACTCCATTACCAACCAGTAACACAAGAAAAACAGTAATAGCAGAAAATAAGTTCAAAAACTATAACCAGGCTCTATCCTTCTGCAAGGGTTATATTCTACATCCCACTGAGTATTTAAAGACTACAGAAACAGGAGATAGCCAGTAGCCCCCTGATTTTACTACTCGTACAGAACTAGCTTCCACTTGTCATGCAAAGTCACGACAGCATAGACTTCTGTTATTAAAATTAATCCTTGGGAAACTTTGTCATTATAGTTACTAGGCTTTTGCCTGAAGGAAAAAGTTGTGCTTCAACACTGCATTCATATCCTCTTCATGCCAAGGCATCAGGAGTATTACAATCACCATCATGACATCATCCATCACGGTAGGTAGCTAAGGCCCAGCCTTATTACACATTCGGTGTTGCATCCTTTGTAAGGACAGTAAGTGTCTAATCAAAATGAAGATCCTGCCATCAGTTCCATGGTTTACATGAAGTACCAGGTCATGCTGCTCTGAACAACCGCTAGAGAATAAAATAAAATCTTTTGAAAAGACATTCAAATTCCTAAAGGTTAAAAAAAAAATTCCCTGGATCAGCAGATCATAATCATATGTGGCACCATTTACCAGGCTAAAATCCAAACTATGCAACATGTGACTAAAAAGCATGTGGCTTTCCCAACGCTATCACACTGGTGGGGTACTTGGCAGTCTATACCCAACAAGTCAGGCAACTGTACAGACTACTTCGTTCCTGTTCTGCAGAAGACAATACCAAACACATCAAAAGAGATCAGTCTATGATTTATATCCTAAGACAGAAGGTTTTTATTAATAAAACTGTTTCCTCAGAGTTAAATTCCATTAACCATACTTAAGAGGGAATTACTACACATCTTGCTCCCAGGCAAAACCTGACCATTCCACATGTGTTATGAATCAGTATCTCCTTACATTTACTGGCAGAAGAAAGTCAAAGGACTTATTTTCAGATTCTGGCAAGTTGGGAATCTTTCATGTTTGAGGAATCACATTGCTATCAATCTATTTCTATTTTAAACTTATGAATTGTCATACTAAATAACCAACAGATACATTGTATATTAATCACTTTTCTCCATCTTATAAGAAGCTTAGGTGGCATCACGGTTTTAGGGAAGAGGACTGTGAGATACAAGATATTGTAAGGAAGACTTTAAAGTCCTTTCCATTCTGCACGAGGTTTCCCCCCCTCTTCCCCCTGCATATTTTTTTAATCTTGAAAGCATTTCCTACTAATGCATGAAACCCCCATTATGCTGCATATGGTTTTTATTATCAAGTCTATAATGCTTTCAGGAATTTCTTTGATTTCACTGGTTGTTACCTCATTCTTTTCATTCCTGATTGACACAGAAGCAGCAACCCAAGTCATTCCTAAGTATCTTTCTTTAGTTATAAATCAGTTTCCATACTTCTGTAGCATATCTCAAAATGGCCTGCCTTTACTGCCCTTGTATGAATGAAGGTAAGGCCTTGAATATTGGTTGATTATTATACTCTTCATTACATACTTGAAAAGTGTCCAGTTTTCTTACTTGAAGAAAGAAGATTTTACCCATTAAATTTACATTTCACCTGTGGACACCTACATACTTCAATCAAGACCTGGGATTTGCGTGCAAATGCGTACAAACGACTGCAGAATACTCTTTGTACAGATGGGAAAAAAAAAAGAAAAAAAAAAAGAACACAAAAACAAACAAACAAAAAACCTCCAAAATTCTTGTTTTCAAAATTAGTGCAAGATCAGCTTTCCATGGCAGATTTCCAAATAATTACTAGCTCAGTGGTAGCTGAGTGTCTGAAAATGTAGCCACACAGAACTCTCCCAAGATTTCATGGGAAGGCCTGCTTCTACCCTGCAACCAGCTTTTTTTTTTCCTGCCCTGTTCAGTGCATGCCATTGGGCCATGGGTGGGTGCCAGCACAAGGGAAGAATTTAGCATTGCTCAGACGGAAGCCGTCGTGTACGCAGGAGATTCTCCTGAAGGACTTCATGGTTCACTGCATGGGGCAAAGCTACCAGTGGTACACAGCACAAACAGAAAAAGCTTCACTTGGAAAATACAATTTATTCCACAGACTTAATTTTGAAAGATCAAAACACAAATACTTAAGGACTAGAGACAGCTCTAGATGTAGTTCAGAAATTATGGAGATTGCATACTCTGTAGTCTTAGGGTAAGGGTATACACCAAAGGTATGCCACTTACTGAAATAAACCAATCTTGTATCACCATGTTGCTTCAGAGGATGTTGCACTTCAAATGCAAAGAAGTATGGAAGAGGGTGGGGGAGAGAAAAAAATTTCACCTCATCATTACTTCAGGCAGTAACTTGAACAGTGATTTTACCATTTTTACCCTTTTAATGTTGATTTTAACTGGATATGATATACTCAGAGGTTCAAATCAGCAGAAAAAACTGCTGCATGATTGCATTTTGGCAGCTACATACAATTTCTCTGTATTACACAATCGGCTATTTCATACATGAAGCATATAAGAATAGACAGAGCCACCATGAATTTCCCAGTGTTTTGTGTTTATTCTGTCCACAGATCAGAGTTGGTGCTCCCTGGCTAAACTGAAACAGCCAGACAAAAAGAAAATACTCACTGCATACAATCTACTAGCAAGGGAGATCACAAAACAAAGCTTCTCCCTCACATGAAGTTCTGTGAGACAATAAGTAGACGGCAAGTGCAAAAACCTTTGGCCATGTCCTTGCTTCTTCTTTTTCCTTCACCTATAAAGGTTGCCCAAAATTCTCAGAAACACCCTGAATACAAAAGGATTGTGTGGGACAAGGTATCTCCCCTGGAGAGAGCAGTAGCAGCAGATGCCGCATCTTCCTTCAGTACGGCACTCCCACTCCACACTCTCCCTGGATTAATGGAGAACATCTACACAGGGAAAAAACCCTCAGTGTCCGAAGCCTGGCCACCAGCCTAGGTGGTGCCTGGCAAGCATCTGGCAAGCAAAGAGGGGACATTTAGACATATTTTAGGGCTCTGATGGCTTCTTCAGAAGAGACCTTAATTGGAAACACTGGAAATATCAAGTAATTGCTATGCAAGGGGCCTTGGGGTGTATGTTTTCTAGTGAACGTTCATCACCCTCGAGGGGAAGCAATAAAATCCACTGCCATCGCCTGTTTAGCAGCCCACTGGCAATATTCTTTTGTCAGCTTCAACTCCAGCCTGACTAACACACCAGTTGGCTTCTGTTCAGAAACTGTCATTAGCTTACAAAATTATCCGTTTCAAACAGGCTTAAGCATGCTCTCTCTAAAGAAAAATATATATCCGAATTTTGGACAAGAGTTGGGAAAGAAGAGTGGCGAAGAAGGAACAGGCACCAATGCCAGCATCGAGACGCAACAATTCGAACAAAAGAGATTTCAAGATGTCGCACTAGCACGCACGCACACAGTCTTCCTCTCGATAGATTGCTTCCCCTCGGCAGAGGGAGATGCTTCAGGAGACCGCCCGCCCGGGCACGCAGAGCACGCGTGTGTCTCCTAGACGGAACCCGGCAAGGAGCACGTCCCTGCGGCGTGGCTGCTCCGCGGGGCTTCCTACTGCGGCACGTACGCGGCACCCACTTCGCCCCGTTTGCTCAGAGGGACCCACGAACGACCCCAGGCCGCTGCAGCAGGACCCCGTGCCCCCCGTCCGCTGCCCCCCAAGGCCGCTCAGAGGAGCGGGGGCGGGTGTTGGAACCCGGGGCGGGAGCGCTCTGGGGGCACCCGCGGCCGCTCGCTGCCGCCGACCGAAACCCGCTGCGGGCGGGGGCGGGGCGGGCAGCACGGCTGGCTTTTTCCCCTTCCTAAATGCCAAATTTTGCGTCGGTGAGGTGGGGGGGACCTGGAGGGGGGACACGGGTCCACCCCCTCATCGCGCATAGTAACAGAGGTCAAAGCTAAGCCAGGCGCAGCGCGGGGAAGGAAGGCTGCCGGGGTACCGCTGGGTCACCCCGATGCACCACGCCGGGGATAGCGGAGGGCGGGTGGGGGGAAGCGCCCGCGGGTCGCGGCGCAGCGCGGAGCCTTTGTTCCGCCGCCGGCCCCATCCGCGCCGCCGCCTCCGCGCATGCGTCGGGCACAGACAAAGGCGCGGGCAGGGCGGCGGGGGCTTCCCGCATCCCCCCTCCACTCCGCATCCCCCTCCGCCCCGCATCCCCCCGTCGCTCCGCAAAGCCCCTCCGCTCCGCACCCCCCCGTCTCTCCGCATCACCCCTCCGCTCCTAATCGCCCCGCATCCCCCCGCCGCTCCGCATCCCCCCGCGCGGTGCCCACCCGGCAGGAGGCAGGAGGGTGGGGGTGTCCCGGGGGTGTGCGTGTGTCCGCCTCCCTTTCCCCCGCGTGAGCCGCCACGCCCAGCTGAGGCGCGGGGAAAGCGCCCTGCGGGAGCCGCGTTTGAAAGACACGCGTGTGCGTGGGGGACAAGCGACACGGCGGGTCGGGAGAGGAAAGAAAAAAAAGGTCGAGGAGAGTTGTAGCCTTCTTTAGTGGGGGGAAAACGGAAAGACAGAGTGTCGATGGGGACATGTGAGAATCGGGGGGCGGCAGTCGGTGAATATTCATAGAATAGGCGCATCGGGGTGTAGCGCGGCGGGCGGCAGCGGCGGTCCCTGTCGTGTTTGACGGCGGGTCCGTAGCCCCTGCTCGGGCAGCCGAGTCCCCGAGCCCCGGCGTGGGCTGCCCCGCCGGGAGCAGCGCTTCAAACCCGCCGGCGCGTCCACGCGCACGCGTGACCGCGGAGACAGAACCGCTCCCGCCCCGCCTCGCCGGGGACAATCGCGTTGTCGCCGGCCACAATGGGCACGCGCCGCATCCCCGCGCCTCGCCCGCCCCGACACCCCCCCTACC
>VWPU01009195.1:0-17695 GCA_013398955.1 Callaeas wilsoni
TATATATATATAAAAAAGACTGCCATCAGCAATGACGATTGCAACATGGAAAAAAAAGGAACACGTGATCAAAGGACATGTTCTAAAACATTTTAAAATTCAGCCACTCAGCAATTGTTATGCTTAACATCATGCTCAGAAGAGGAAAGAGTTCACTTAGAAATGGAGTACAGTAAAAGAAAAGGAACAGGGACAGAGCAAACACAGAGTCATAACACTGAACTCTTCCACGACAAGCTGTACAGTAAGATTGGACAAAATTAGCTAAATAGAATAAGGAAAAGGTTGACATGTGAAGAAACAGTCTGACTGCTTGAATGCTATATATCATTAAATTTCATGCTAAAGAGCATCTGTCTGAGCCACTGATGGTCATTTTTTAAAAGAACTGCCCTTTATATTTCTAGCGAGCATAAAGATCATGCAGCAGCCAAAAACCAATACACTGTCAAAATTAAACAGCAAATCTCTGCATGGCTTCATTCCCAGGACTTTTCTCCTACTATTATTGTCATCACTGACCACACAGAAGCTGTAAACAATTTGTACACATGCAATATTTGTCCTGTGGGAACCTGCTTTTAACAGATTCAGAAATGATGTCAACAGTACTTCACTTCTGGTAGCAGACTGCAAAATGTTGATGGTTCAATGTCCATGACAACTCCTTAAAGCACTGGGAATTGACAGGGGTAAAGAGGTAAAGAATGGAAATCAGAGGTTCGGGCAAATATTAAAATTATGGATTAAAAGGTATTTGGGAATTTTTGGACCACCTGTATTATCTGAAAGGATTATAAAGCAAAAATTACAAATATTTATATAAAAAACTTTCAAAGTTAGGAAGAGCACAGTCACATTTTCGCATAACATGTGAATGGGGAAGTGAAATATTACAACTATAGTATCATTTAAAACTGATCAACTAATTAACTTGTGCAGACATCACCCTTTTGAAGATGATGGCAAAAAGCCATTTGGGATTTTGTGCTACTTGTATAGATAGCCTTTGGAAATAAGAAAAAAAATTGTTGAGACAAAGCCCTATATGCGGAAATTTGGATTAAAAATAGCCATTCTACATTGCAGGAGAAGCTGCTGAAAACAGAGATATTCCTCATTGAAATCTGCAGTTTTCAGTGACCAACAGACATGTTGATAAAATCTAGACTGTTAGTTATATAATTGCACTATATAATAACTTTTGAAACATCTCTTTGTACCCGGAGCTCTGTGACCTGACTCAGTCCGGTTCGTCTGTCTGATCCTTCTGCTCTGCCTCGTCTTTTTGAGGTTTGCAAAGACGACTGACAAATTGAAAATCAATCTAGTCAATACCTTCAGATCATCTGTAACATCAATTGTTAAACAGCAGAGGGGGAAACTCTACGGTGTGGTTTCAGGATTGGTCTAAACAAATTTAAGCCCATGGCACCGACAAAAGTGATGCTCTGGCCTTTCTCACCGCCGCCCTTGGCTGAGCAGTCTGATCTTCCTTGTGCTGACAGCGTGGCTCATTCCACTGCCACACAAGCACAACGGGGAAGCATTTGTGCTGAAAAGCAAGTACACAGCAAAAGACAAAACAACTCCTTTCCCCTAGACTGAATTTCCCAGTTCCCAGATCCGGCTCACCAGGCGGCAAGAGGGAGGTGTGGCAGTGCTGGCTGGTGGTGGAGGGTACTGAATGGAACCAGTCCTCAGAGCAGGAACACACAGAGATTAGTTTAAATCAGCTGAGCACCCGCACCTATTGAGACAATCTTACATATATATTCCAACTTTTTACAATTTTTAGTCCTTAACTCCTCAAATAAAGGAATGGATTTAAGTAAAAAGAAAAAAAAAAGAGAGAGAAAACGAGAAAATGCTTCATTTTTTCTGGGTGTTCATTATTTAAAAAAAAAAGTTAAATTACCTTGAGTTTGTTAATTCAGAAAAACTTATCAACCCATTCTTACCTGCCTAAATAGATCAGAAACCTAACACAAGGTATCTAGGGTCTAAAATATTGCTAGAGTCTACAATACTTCAGTGGGTTTTCCCACTACATTCTTCAGTGTATTTAAAATCCCCTTGGTAGTTTTGTTTCTAATTTAAATTTTTTTCCATAGATCTTGGAACTACAGTAATATTAAATTACTTTCTGACAATAGGAAATGAAACTGTCATACAAATATCAGTGTATATTAAAAACAAAATGTCAGCAAGTAAAAGCAACCAGCAAGTGATTCTATATTAATTTCATTTCCTACTTCTAGTGGCATTTTACAAAGGAAAATATTGTAAATTAATCTCTTGTCTAAAGGGAGTGTATGCAGATAGGAAAAAACAGCCTTTTATTTTTTCTTATTTCTTGCACTGTTTGCATCAGCACAGAAAGAAAGGGGTTTTGGTGAACCAGTTTCAACAAAGAGGGTTCCAGTCATTCACCCTACCAACAGAATAAAACTTCAAGCAAACCGTTCACTGAGCTCATGGAAGATGGAGAGAGATCTGAAGCTCGAGGCAAATATATAACCATCATATGAGTTTTAATAGCTGAATAACCTTAAAAGTAAAAAATATCTTGAAGTGTTTAGATCAAACCCAACTTTATTTAATGTGTGAGTTGGCGCTGAACACATTTAAGCAGCAAAAAGGAGAACAATTTTTTTTCTGCAAGGTTTTGGTTTCTTTCACAAGTTTCAGTTTAAGTTAACACAAACAACTGGAATTCCAAATTTGTATCAGGGTTATCAAGTAGATATCTAGAAGAACATTTTAGAATTTTAATAACTTACTGTAGCATAGTATGTACTGGATTACATTTCAAAATTGCTCAAGTTATTTTGATCCTGCATTACGAAATAGGCGTTGTAAGGGGAATCCAATTACAGGACAAAAGAACTGGATCTGCCCACTTAGGAACTTACTAAAGTGAAAAAAATTCATGATTTTTATACTTTTTTCTGGCCTTCCCTGTGGAGATGCTAGAAGGAGACCATTCCTAACCTTCCCCTCAACATACAGGGGTAACAAAAAAAGGATAAGAAAAAGCAAATGGAGAAATCTAATGAGATAAAGTGGCAGTGAAAAGTTCCAAGAGTTGCAGCACTGCTCGTCCTTAACCAGTTCAAGTGCACAGCACAGCTCCACCATTTCCAGATACCCAGCTGGTTCCTAGCCTGAGCAGGAGACCTTCTCAAGGAAGGTCAAATAATCAGCCTCAGCTGCAACCCAGGAACTCATAAAGGCAAGAACCCTCAAGATTTCTAGGAAGTATATCATGTACATGTGATCCCATTCTGAGACAGGAATGATTACACATAAACAAGCAGATGTATTTTCCAACTTGTTCTGAAAAAATGTTTGTCCATGGTCATGAGTCAAAAAATCATTGCCTTAAATGGCTTTCTGATGTGGATTTTTAAAAATAAAACTGCATCAAAATCCTTCTAGTGTTGCTCCTAGTATTTTATCTTGGGACTGCTTTTCCTCTCCATAAACCACTTCAGTCTGATAGGTCACACACAAAGGATGAATAAGAAACACATGATGGCTACATCTCTGAGGGAAAAAAACCCCCTAAACTGCTTGTAAAAAAAGACATTTTTAGCCCACTAGATTTTTTCACATTGTAATAGCTGTAAAGAGTAATTTGTCTTTAAGCATTATGAAACAAATTGCATTCAAGTGTAAAGTCTCTTCATAAAGAGGAAGCACAAGTGGGGGACCCAGTGAGCCGCTAACCAAGGTAACTCACGTGTAAAGTACTTTTTATGATGCATTAGATGTGTCAGCATATTTCCAGGCTAAGAATAGAGTGGAATAAGCCATTCGTTATTTTTTTCATGAAAATAGATTGGAGTTCATATTGCACATTATTCATGCAACTAGAAAACTGCAATCTTACATGTTTTTAGTTTTTCTGCTTTTCTTTGCCAAACTAACTGAAAAAAATTAAGGTGACATATTATGAAAATCATTGCACATAACAAATTCATAACTTCTAGAGCAGAAGCAGCACTAATTGCTCAAAAGCTGTCTTAAACATTTATGAGTTACTGTAAAATATGAAAAGAGTACAGCCTCTAGTTACAAAAAGACAACCATACAGCCTGCAAAGATGTGACTACAGTTCAGGAAGGTAATTCCCAATGAGCTCACAAAGCCCTGGTATTGTAGTAACGTTGTCTGCAGCAGCACAAAGGTCATTGTGGGCTGACCTCCCAGCACATACTCACATTCCCAGGCAGAATGGGAGCTCACCAGCTGAGTTCTTTCCTACCACAACTGTAATCCAGTCACTCAGTTTAGGTATGCCCACAGCTGGTGAAGCCTGCAGTGGTGCGACTCCCCAAGAAGCTTTAAGCTTTAAGAAAGACCGGAAAAAAACATTCTTCAAAATGCAAGAGTATTTGAACAATCTCTAGAGACCTGCTGATGAATTCAGAGAACTGTCCAAGTCAGATGATATTTATTCTCCTTCTCCTTTCAACTGACCCAATTGCATTAAAAGAAGTTAAAAACAGTACTGGGGGGGGGGTGTTTTGTGTTCCATTCTTAGCAATTGCTATAGCTGTCACTAGAATATTCTTCAACTGCAAGCAGGAGAAGAAACTTGCAAGTTCTTTGTGTTCAGCTACAAATATCAGTATATACGGTCAATATATCCTGCAGCAAACAATGGCAACAGAAGACCAGAGCTCCGCAAAACCTGGCAGCTCTTACAGATGAACAAAAGGGGTAAGACTTGCTGGGGGTGCTGAGAGGCTGTGAGACACTGTAGAGGGAAAGGCAAATGCCAGACCTGAGAAACGTGCAGAGGCATAGCAACATGCAGAGGAGTGCTAGGCAGGCTGGATGAAGGACTCTTGAGGTTGCTAAAACAGCTTTAATGTGGGTATCTGCTGATACTGAATGTAGAAAAGTGGCTGCAGGTTTTTGAAACAGCAGAAATACCACAGAAAACGAAGAATAAATAGTCTGAAGATGCTGGAGCTGAATGTTGGAGTTTTCTGCAATAGCAGAACAGTATTCTACAGCAGAAGATTTTGAACAGACTCCGTCCTCTCCCTGAGGTATGATGTTTCAGCTTCCCTCTCTCCTGGTTATCATCTCTTGTTAAGATCTCAGTGGAATAGCCAGATGGACAACACTAAGCTTCCAGTTCAGGATCTATGACAAACACACATGTAAAGATCTGGTTTCCCAAAGTTTTGCAGAATACGGGAGTGCCGCAGAACAAAAGTATTTTTGTTCTGCTGGGTGCAAGATGGGAAGTACCTGGTAGCTTTACGATTTAGTCGCAGGGGGAGGTTGCCCAAGTGATTGAAATTAGTAACAAAACACAGTTGGAGACAAGAAAAAGGAAAAGCATTTGCCTATGAAAGTTTTTCCTTTAAGATGCAATTCACAACAAGTAGCTTGAGGACTGGCTATGGCAGCAGTAGCAATGTGAGGTCTTCATGTATGCACTCCTCATTTCAGTGAATATTCAACAGTTAACCTTGCCTCATCCTTCAGAGAGAAAAGACAGGGAAGAAGGGACAAAGGAGAATGTGGAAGCTTCCCAACCCCTCTTTGTGAGAAAGGTCGTAAGAGAAACCAACAACAGCATTCTACAATATGGATTATATAGTTGGTGGTTGTTTGAACGCCTAAGCAATAGTGATTATCAGTTTGCCACTGTGACTGAAATTAAAGCAGTGTTAGTGAGATGGAAGAGAAATTTAAACAGACACTTTTAACATGCAGCCTTACAGAACCTAAAACCCAACATACACACAGATTTCAAGAGCCAGTTCTGTCTGCCTGAGACTCCGATATTCTGATACACAGTACAAAGAATTTATTCAGCCTTTTATTACCTGGGTAATAAATAGTTTGTAGCCCTATTAAGGAAGATCAATCCATAAACTGTTTTCACTTATAGGGATACCACTATTTATCTGTTCTGTTAATTTTATGAACTACTAAAATCAAGGCTGGAGACAGGTGGTAATTTTCCTGACAGGTGGCCACATTACACAGCATTTTCCCAGTTCCCCCCCTAAAATACAAATGCAATCTGGAAGTATGCAGTTGCCAAAAGTATCTTCTTTTCTTTTCGTGTGTATACTGTTTCATTTCTCCTCATTTCAAATAGGAACTAAAATAACACAGACACACATTTGGGTGATGAAATTTTTACAATCTCTTCTTACATCTGAGGAATGTGCACACTGAATCTATTTAGTCCATGATTTTACGTGGCATTTCTGTATGTGGCAACACATTAAACAAATGCCTCTGTATGCATCAGAGTGCTCAAAACCTGACTGTGAGAACAATTTCCATGTATGATATATATGTCATTCAATGATTGCAATAGCCAATCTAAAACCTATTGATCAAGCCACAACAACAGTAAAGTATATGGGGAAAATAAGATAAAGGATGTAGTTAACTTATCCTTAATACATTACGTTCTTAGGTTGCTATTACAGCACCACAACACAAAAGGGTAAGGGAATCTATCGGGAATTCCTTATGACCTAGAAGACAACATGTAAGAGCATCATCAGAAACATGCACACAAGCTTTCAGGCTAAATGCCATTGAATTAAGCAGCTTGTGGTTGAAGTGCCAGCCTGAAAATCAAAGGACCTATGGTCTTCAAGGATCTCATTTTAAAGACTGGGTTAAATCATTTTAGTGCTTCAGTAAAACTGAGATAGCTCTATCAATATCCATTTTAATAATTTTGATACTTGGTGATTAAAGGTCTCCCTAAGAAGTACTGCTTTGTCCCCATTCTATAGTGCTGCTTTTTGTAGTTTTAATTTATATTGGTATAGCTTCTAAAATACTGACCTAGAACTGTTCTATTCGCAAATCAGTTCAAACATGCAAATGCAAAACAGAAGTATTAAAACCAAATTAAGTCTATCGTCCTTCATATTAAATGGTTCCCAAGAGTACTTAAACTTCCTTGTTAAAGAAACTGATTGAGATCCATCAGAACTGTATCATTCCCTGCACTTTGCTTGGTGTTACACCCATAGGCATTGGTTAATAAGAGGGATTTTCTCAGTTGTAAAACTAAGAAACAAAACCCTGGAAACCTAAATTCACTTCAAGTAAACACTATGTTACCCATTAAATATGACGGAACCAAAATGGATGACATTTTCCCTGAGAAAGGTAGAAGAAAGTTTTTACAACGAAGATTTTATAAAAACACTAGCTGGGCTAATACTCCAAACTTCTTTATGTAAAACCAGTTTTTAGTACAACTCTTTGCCCATTATCATAAAAAGCAAATATATGTTCTTGCTCAAACATTTTATTTTATTTTAAAAAGGAGAATAAAACCTGAGGGAAAGTGCTGCCAGGCTATGTGGAGGTGGAAAGTACAACATCCATCTGGAATAATCACATTCACCTCAGAAGAGTTGCTCTAGATTTACACTATTGTCCAGAGTATTAAGAGAGATGAAGGTAAGAAAACTCCAAATGTGAAATGTTTCGATCACATTGGAAATGGCAAGCTTACAAAACAACTACAACAAAACCTGATCAATCTCTTGGGTCACCCAGGGCTACAGCAAGCAATCAAACTAGAATATTTAAAAATTTAATTATTTCTTTGACTCAGCTTTTAACAGAGTATATTGGTAAAGGTTCCTGCATGCACACTCCTTTTGTGTGTGTGTGTGTGTGTGTGTGTGTGTCTGTTAAGTAAAACTATTAAAGATACAAGTATCAGAAATGTGGGTTCAGAAACCAGCAGCTAAAGTCCCAAGTAAATTACTAGTAGGTTTAAACAATATTTATGTCATATTTGGGAAGGAGCACAGGAGTGTTGCAGAATGGATGCTAGCAACGCCCACCCCCAAACTGCGTGGATAATAACACATACTTCTAAAAGAGACTTGGAGGTTATCCAGAAAATTACAAAGCAGTAAATCTTACACTGGAATCTTGCAAACACCTTTAAATTAAAATAGGAATATAAAAATATAGAATTTAGTCTAAACATTATTTTCTAAAAACTAACAATAATTCCTCCCAAAATAGTCATGTGATATGGATCTCTTGGTACTGCTTGGCCCTCTAAATTTAAAGTCATGAAATTGGAAAAAAACTTCCTCAGTTTCCAAAAGGCTACAGAAAGTCTCCTTAAACAGAAAACAAACCAACTGAAGACATAGATCAAGAGGAAATACCTCCATTGATTAAAAATTATGGTAGAAAAAACGAGTATGACTAATTGCCAATAAAAACCTGAACTCTAATGGGCTTCAAAAATTTCCAGTAGGATCTTCCAGTAATTGAAGAGAATTTAAAAACCGATGGGAGCTGAGGGAGCACAGTCCACTTTCAGTAGGGATTTTGACATTCTGAAGACAGTGTCACCAAAAGCAATGGCACTTCTGGCGAAGTCCAGTATTATAGTATACATCTGATAAAGTTTGCTATATTTCTTAATCTGTTAAAGACCTAAAGAGTTGAACATGTGACAAAGCCATTTGGTTTAGCAAGTTTAGCCAGAATCTTTAAACAGACCAAAATAACTTGATGAAAGAGCAAAATGATGGCTATGTGCAAAATTGACAAATTTAATATAATTTCCACTAGAAGAAAAAATCTGTTTACTTGTTTATGCACATTAGGAGACTCTAAACTTACAAGAGGAATTCTAGGAAGAGATGTGTGAATCTCTACAACTAACTATATGGAGTGTTGATGAATACAACTGTTGCAATAAAAAAGCCCCATGAGAGATCCTATATGCTTACGAGCTTCCAGCCGACATGGAGATTCACAGCTCAATTTCTCTTTAAAATATAACTGTACAAGATTCTGTTGATAAAAATACCCTGCCTAAATTTCCAGAATCATGTCTGAAGAATGACTGCAATGAGCAGTGACAACAAGGCTCCAGGGCAGACATACTATGATTATATAACCAGAGATTGACTAGAACTAAAAAAAAAATAAAGACAGCACTGTTTCCATGGACAGTATAAAAATACTCACTTAAATAACACTTGATAATTTTGTCATTGCTCTTGTAGTTGGTTGATGAACAAGAAATTTTCTAAATATGCATTTAAGAAAGTTGGTGAGAAATGGGGTTTCCTACTTTTTTTTTTTTTTTAAATGAAAGATGCTTGCACGAGACTGCTCCTCTCAAAAGGTTCTGCTGATTTTTCAGGCAGTTTGAAAATACTTCCTATGAAATTCTCAAACTATCTAGTTTGGGGGAGTTTCTTTTGCTCTCATCCAAGATGCTTAACCATTTCCTAAGCAGCAACACAGGCAGATTAACCTTGATCTTCTGTTTCTGATACCAGGCTTAACTTCATTCATAAAAGCCATTCACTGCCTCACAGAACACTGACAGACTTTTCCTCATAATCATTACTGGAACTATAGACAATACTAGTTCTTTCCAATCCCTACTAAGGAAAAAGAGGAGAAGCGAAAATGAGAAATACTGAATACAAACCTGGATTCAAAAGGTATCTCTAACAAGCAGAAGGACAACCAATTATAGTTTTAGCTATTTCTAATTCAAATTTTGAGAGATACTTTGTACGGTCTGGGTGTTTTTTTCTGAAATTCAGCTGATTTTATGTAATTATTAACTCAATATTAGCACTGATGTTTTAAAACACATTTAAATACATTTACAAGAAAATAAGTTGTGATTCCTACACTAGTGCAAAAACTGATCCAAATCTTGAAGAATTATTTACTATATGATCACACTGAAGTGATAAAGGAATGCTAAAGAATGTAAATTAAAGCCAAGAATTCAGATGTATGATGAACTGCAAGAGTTAAATTTGCATGTGCAACTTTGATTTGTATTCCATTCTGTGTTAATTAAGATCCTGACGCCAACATCATATCAGAGTCCAGAAGTGCAATATATTTATCCTGGGTTCCAGCCCTAAAGCAAAAGGTAACAGTCTGTCATTGCCTGGTTTTTGTCAATGCATAGACCTTGTAAAACTAGGAGCTGATGATCACACAGGTGATGTTCTAAATAAGGGAAATATCAGAAGCAAGAACAGATAACATAACCCTACTTAACTACTGATTCCTTATCTTTGCAAGCTCAGAGACTCGTTTATACAGGTCGACAGCATGAGCCTCATCTAGTGGCGCTTAGAGACAAACCAGTAGCTAGACAACCATTAGGCCCCAGTGGAAGTTTTGTTTCTGGATAGCAAAGATAACACTGAGCACACAGAAGAACATTCTTTCTGACTGTTTCCACCACTCACAAGTTTCACATGTCCTCTTAGAAACTGCACCACATTAGCAGAAACTGCTGGATTTTTCGGTTGCCAACATTCAGGATCCTGTTCTAAACTAGGGAAGTGGATGACATCTTTAAACTATTCAGCGGCAGCAGTTTTGGTGGCTTTTGCCCATATGAATAAATTTAGCTGTACCTGATGCCCCTCTTGGGAGAACAGAAAACTTTAAGTCCCTGTAGCCAGTTTGAAACATGCTGAGGGAACCAGAGCAGACACTTTGACGGCTGTACTTCGGGAGCAGGCAACCAACTAGACTGTTTCATGAAACCACCAAAATTTTCGCTTTTTCCCCTCATGATATAACGTCAGTCTCATAGGAGAGGAGACAGGAAAGCAACTACAGAGAAATGCAGTAGTTCAAAAAGAGCCGTATATCATTCTTTCATCCTCATTTCCTCCAAGTGTAATGTCTGTGCTTCTTCCCTTCTCTGTAGCTCACAGGATGGCAAAGTAGACAGGGACCTTGATACAGCTCTTCCTTGTCAGGCCCCAAAGCACAAAGTTGGTGAAGAATCCTGACAACGGCAAAGCTGGAGAAGTGTGAGGACAGAAGGGATGCAGGACTAATGAAAAATGAGCTGAACATGCAGACCTAATTGTACCATATTTCTGTGAACTCTGTATTTCAGAGTTCCTCTGGTTAGAGTATGAATGTAGAAGGAAAATAATTCACTCAATATAATGTCTCTTAGTATCTGTTCTGCGAAGCCCTAGAAAGAGTTACAGCTAGCTAGAATAGGGAAGCGCTGGCACAAATAGACAAGTAAGGTACAACATTTTACCTGCCTGCTCAGAATTACATTAACTAAAGGATTTCAAGTCAAAAGAGAACCATTCCTCTAAAGAAACCAGTAAGGACTCAGTGTTTTTCTGTCCTCTCTTGCAGCAGAAGATTTAGTCTACTTCTAGGAATGTGTAGCAGGTAGCATTATATAAATACCTTTAAAAATAGCTAAACTTTTTTTTTAAACAACTGGCACATATCTCATCTTTAAGTTGCTCAGCAGCCATGAAAATTACACTGTTTTCTTATTGCATTTATTGATCTCCCAGTGATTTCATTTACTCTTAAAAAACTGAAAGTTTCCTTGCTGTAGTAAAACTGTCAGCCTAATGAAGTGATTCTTGTACTTTCAAGTCCAAAATAGAGATCTATCAATTAAAACTGAGGTAACCTATAAAATGAACCAGTTTTTCATTAGTATTTCCTTTCATTTGAGAGTTGCAATGCTAGAGAGATCCTAAGCTACAAAATTCAGGAGCATAGGAGAAGGCATTCTTAGGGATGATTTTCACAGGAGAATTTGTTTCTCCTCTTGTTTTGGAGAAGATTTGGGTTTCTAGTTTTGTTTTCTTATTAGCTGAGACATCCTACTTGAAGAAGCTGACAGCTTGAAAAGCTTATGGTCTGGATGACTGCTTTAATTTAGGTAAGTTATCTTTAAACTAATTTAAGGTCCATTTTTATATAAAATTTTATTTTATTGAGAAATACACGCTCAAGAATGATTATTCATTCACTTTATACAAACCACACATAGTGGAGGCATGATTAAAACACACCTGATAATTAACAGGTGCTTTTAACAGAGCTCATCACTCTGTTGTGAATGTATTTAAGGATTTCCTCTGTCTGTTCTGGAAAATATAAACATAGTATTCTTAATCTTAAAAGAATTTTAAAACCAGACATTACATTTATTAAATGTAATGACTTCTTGACACTGGTAGATACTTCACCATTTTACAGCTACAAACAGCAGGAATCAAGTTAAAAGCGCTTTTTATTAAAGGCCAAAGGACTTGAAAAGGCAAGTCTTGGCTCCTGCTGGAGATGAAAACTTTTCTCTCAAAAAATCCATGTGACCAGTTCTAAATCTGCAGGTGCCTCTATCCACCAGACACCTCATTGTATGAATGAAAAGGTGTACTGATAGAGCACGAAAAAGCTTCCCCATTAACAGTGCAACGTTTTTTGTGTCTCAAAATAATGAGGAACAAAAAAGGAACGGTTATTCTGCTTAAAATAAAAGTGCTCTAAGCACAGTGTCCTGACCACACTCTACTTGGAACTACAGTAACTCTTGACTCATTCGTTCAGGAGGGCAGGATGTGGGGGTTTGAGGGAGAAGGGAATACTCATTAATTAAGTGAGATGGAACAAGAAACCATGGCTAGCAGATTTTCACCTAGGATGGAGAGGTCTTAGGTTCTAGCCCCTATTATAACCTGTGTATGCTATCCAAAGATCTGTTTACATAAAATAAATGAATTTACCAAAGAGCTATGGGTGCAGACAGGCAGCTCTGAATTTAAGTGCTACTTCGAAATCACCAAATCTACTGGGTACCATTTGATCTTCCAGTACAAACTAATATTTTATGAACAACTTCTGTGAAACAAACATATGAAGCTATCATGAAATAGATATTCCATCTGTCTTGCTAAGATAACATGATCTACAAAAATGAGAAGAACTTCACATGTTATAACTATTGCATCTAGTCACTGTTCCAAGTAAAACTTATAATCTGTCCTTGAGCACAGACTGGGACACAAGATTCCTACTTTAAATTATGTGACTAAATCATTATCCTATAAAGACTGGGTTGCACTTGCTTTTCCTACAAAGTGCAACACTTTAAGGTGGAAAATACCTCACAGGTATATACGGTCTGGTAGGAAAAATGTTGTCTGTAACGGGATGTGTAGGTTTAAACATTCTGCTAAGAAAACCGAACTGACAGTCCCACATCTCAGCTCTGTACATCCACAGTACAAGTCAGTAGATGAGCACAAACTCTCAGAAGTAGCAACCACTGCTGAAATTTATGTTCAGTCTGATCTTGTACACTTGCTCTGACATGGTCTGCCAGAACCTAATCCTGTAACAGTGGTTGCTGGAGAGGATTGCTCAATCATATTAGTGTTCTATCGTGAGACAAAATTAACTTTTAACTTAATTTTTATATGTAAGAGACTGTGTTCTTGGGTTTCAAAATGATGCCCCTCTCATGAGTTTTGGCACTTAGATAAAATGAACTGGTATTAAAACTATGCAAATAGTCTACTAAATAGAATGTAGGATGTCTGCAGAAGAAACACAAGACACATTCCCATACCAAATCACAAACTTTAAATCCAGTTCTTCAACAGAAAAAGTATTGATGCATTATATTAGCCTCTCCTTAGTTCTAAGCATTTAACTTACAGTGTAATTTCTCACAATCTACAAATTAAGATTAATAAAACTGCTGTGAAAAAGAAAGCTCTATTGTTATAATCTAATGGGAACTGGGGCACACATCTATCCGCACCTGAAACGGAGAAATTATTTGCAAATGTGAACCTATATGTTGCAAGCAATTAGGAAAAAAAAAAAAATCAATATTTTAAAAGCCTAAGTTGGTAAGTCCTAATTATAGGTTTCCAAGAGAATATTGACTAAAATCATTCATGTGCATGCCTACTACATGAATGTACTCAAATGTATTCTTCTACCATACATCTTACATTGATTCATCTCATAATAAAAGCACGGTGCATTTGAAATCAGTGTGTCTCAGATCAGACCACATAATGCAGTCAATCCTTATTTATTTACTGAAGCAACTGAAATAAGTAAATATGTCACACAGCTATCAATTCTGCATTGCATAAAATACAGCTAAATAACAAAACAGAAAGTCAAACTCCTCTAAAAGTCACAGCATTTAAAATGCACTTGCTGTTGCTGCTTAAAATGTGGTGCATTCGGTGACTGGGGCTTTGTTGGAGCAACCACACAAAAATCCTAACCAGAAATCAACTACAGTACCAAAGAATCATATTCCAGTATTTCTTTCTTATGCTATCTGTGAGTATTTTTAGGGTTAATGTTGAATATCAACATATAAATATACCCATAGATATGCTAATATTTATTCAATAAAATGAAAAAAAACCAGAAACAGATTACTGGAAAGGACAGTTATTGTCAGTGATTAGAAAGAAGATGATTAAATCCTTTTTCTGCTCAAATTATCAGTTTTACAATTAAAGCATGTTAAGATCACTGGATTTCCACTCATCATTGTCTGAAAACCACAACTGTTCAAACAAACAGTACTGCAGAATTTTTGCAAAGTGTGCTGTGTCTGGCTGAAATGCAGCTGATTTTCTTCATGAAGCCCTGCAGGGTGATGTGTTCTGAGACTAAAACAGTGTTGATAAAACACCAGAATATCTCCTTCATAACAACACTAAAGAGGAGCAGACTCACAAAATTTCTAGGTCACTTCCCCTCCCTGTGTTTTCTCTGGATGAAGAGATTGATGCCACACTTACATTCTTTAATGCCCCCTAAGACTTGGCTACTTCAGCTATTCATTTTCTGATAGCTCTTGATCCACAATCTCTTTTGGACAAACTTGGTTTCTCCCATGATGCTCTTTTTTAATTCTTCCTTTTGTACTCATGTGTGGCTTTGAATGCTGTATCTGAAGCATCTAGAAAACACCTTGGTTCTTGACCTGAACAGTTTCCTTAAAAAAAAAAAGTTATTCAGAAACTGCTTTGCACAGGTCAGGTGAAAGATGGAGATTGAAAGAATATTGCTTGTTTAATGCCACTAAGAAAAGACAAGTCAGGGCTGAGGAACAGAAATCTAAGAACCACAAGAACTGGGGTGAAACTAGGTCAGTTAGGGAAAGAGGGAGTGAGCTGACCATGGATGAGGGAAGAGAATTTCTTCAAGAAAACCTTTCCCTCCCCCTCTCCTGAATGAGATCATAGTCTCTGTTTTGTTCATCTCCTCATTTCTTGGATCTCAGGAAAAACCGTGCTTTTATCCTACACCTTTACTTGACGTTTAGGCTGAAATAGTGTGTGACTGTGTCTGTCCCTTTTCCTACTCAACCACTCATCACATGGTTCATGTTCCTTGCTGTGGAAGATCCTCATAGGTGGAACTCTTTGGTTTCAGAAACTTCTCCCTAGGTACTTCCAATGCAGAGACAATTATTCAGAGTCATTGTAGCCTTCCTACCTCATAATGGGCATTCAACCCTCCACAGTTCCCCTTCACCCTTGGTCTCCCTCCATTAACAACATATGTGCAAGAAAGGCACCTAACTTCAAGAAGTCATCAAGAATTTAAATTGAATGAGTGCTTCTAGCTAGACAAAAATAGGTCTCTTTCCACAAGACTAAAATACTCCCACTGTATGTGTCTGTGTACTTTGAGTTTGTCTTTTTGCTAGATATTAGCTTTCCTAAGTTATTTGGAGAACTATCAATTCCCTCTACCATCAAGAGTATCTGCCAGATAAAAGCAAAAGAAGAAAAGAGTCAAAATAACTAAGTGTGTAGTATGACTACAAATTTCTGTGTTTTAAGGATGTCTGCCAAATTTAGGTCATGGATATTTGTCTAAAAAAGATAATTAGCAACTGGAAAGGAGGGCAAATTGATGTGCAGTATTTCCTATGCATGCCAACACTTCTGTTGATGACAAAGTTTGGAACAAAAAAAGTAGGGAAAGCTCTAAAGCTGACACAAGGTCTAATTAAGACACATCACTTCTTTGAAATAGTTGACTATAAGAAGTAGTCATAATTTCAATATCAGAGTAAGTTGAGGGTTTTTTTTATTATACTCAAAAAAAAATCTTGCAATAGACATCCAGACAGCATTTTTTCAGATAGTGTTCATAAATGCAGTCATCAGCTCCACTTAAAATGCTGCCAGAGTCATCCACCTGTATGCCAGTTTTACGTGCATCTCCAAACACATGAAAATCTATATTTTCTCAGTAGATTTGTTTGCAGATGTCAGATTCCATTTTTATCTCCTGGATAAGCAGCAACTGACAGTGAGGGAAGTCCAGTACATTTAACTGTAACATATTCAGTCTGCTTACTTAAAAAGCATGGAAGAGGCTTGGGAAACAAATGGACCCAGATTTATGCATGTATGCAGAAACTTAATATGTATGTATATATCTATATATATATACATGCATGTGGTTGTGTGTGTGCATACATATATATAATATATTAAGATCAATAAAACTGCTGTGAAAAAGAAAGCCCTATTGTTATAATCTAATATATATATGTATGCACACACACAACCACATGCATAGCAGTCTTAACATAGAAAAAATTCTCCAAACTCTGGTTCTGTCAGATTTAGTAATACAGGTAAATTTGATTATTTTGGTATCTTTTACAGTAATTTTTTTATTTGCATAGATTGACAATAAATTCATTTCTGTAATAATCTATTTAGGTATCTATACACATGAAAATACATGTTTGTAGGTTGGTTTCCAGGGAAATTTTTAAAAGAACTTATGTTAAAAGTACTGACTCTCAGTGAAGTTTGTATTCCTGAATAGCTCAAGTTTTCTAGAAAAATCTCAAATGTATTGTACAATGAGATAAAAGATGAAATATATCAATGATTCCTCCAAGTCAAACAACAGAACTTTGGGTTTATGATCTTGTCTGTGCTACCCCCATTCCATCTGCCCAATAAATCACACCGAGTAAACAGCAGAGAACACAGACGGCTTATTTTAAGGATAAAGAATGACTGAAACCTTGTTTAGATTAAAAGACAGCAGTTCCAGGGAGAGTAAATCTGTCACAATTTATATTTAGCTTTTATGCCACCCTTCTCACAGACCAAAACCTCAAGTTATATTCTCCTCTTTTCTTTTAAAGTACATCCAACCTGATGTCAAACATTCTTTACCACATTTCCTTTAGCTACTGTAAAATTCCATGCCTACTCAGAACTCTGCCAGCAATGATTTAATTAGTGCTATTTATTTTCTTTGCCAAATTTTTTTTTTTCTAGAGTGCACAAACAGCCTCAGTTTTACCTCCCATGAATACAGTCTCTCTGTGTACATCAGCTGCTGAGGATCCATGACGTTCAACAGAGCTATCTTGGGTTTAGATTGCACCTTCCCCTTTACTTGGCACTCTGGAATCAAAGATATGTTTACTGGCTGTTTCACAGAAAGAAACAAGATGATCTTATAAAATCACTTGGTTTGGAAAAGACCTTCAAGACCGTTGAGTCTAACCACTAACCCAGCACTAAAAAGTCCACCAATAAACCATGTCCCTAAGTGCCACCTCTGCACGACTTTTGAACACCTCCAGGGATGGTGACTCCACCAGTTCCCCAAGCAGCCTGTTCCAGGGTTTGACAACCCTTCCAGTGAAATAATTTTTCCTAAGATCCAATCTAAACTTCCCCTGCACAATCTAAGGCCATTTTCTTTTGTCCTTTCAGGTACTTGAGAGAGTGATAAGGTCCTCCTGAGCCTCCTTTGCTCAAGGCTAAACACTCCCAGCTCCCTCAGCAGCTCCTTGTAGGACTTGTGCTTGTAGGGGTTTGGGTTC